>JAWPHD010011044.1:0-87426 GCA_037043455.1 Cyrtodaria siliqua | reverse complement strand
AACATATAACAAAGTCGTCAACGTATAGCGAACAATCCACACCTGGATTGATGCATTTTACTATACTGTTAATCTTTATATTAAAAAGTGTGACAGAGAGTATACTGCCCTGTGGAACACCCATCTCCTGTTCATGAATATCAGAGAGGGTTGAACCCATTCGGACACGAAATTGTCTATCATCTAAGAATTTGTCAATAAAAATGGGTAATCGGCCTCTAAGACCAAGGTCATGAAGATCATTCATAATACCGTACTTCCATGCAGTATCATAAGCTTTCTCCAAGTCAAAAAATACAGCGACTAGATGTTCTTTTTTTATGAAAGCTTCCCTAATAAATGATTCAAATCGAATGAGATTGTCTGTTGTACCTCGTTGGCGCCGGAATCCACTTTGATACTTTGTTATCAGCTTGTTGGACTCCAGGTACCAAACGAGTCTCTCATTAATCATTCGTTCCATGGTTTTACATATACAACTCGTTAAAGCAATAGGGCGATAATTTATTGGGTCCGTATGATCCTTTCCAGGTTTGGGGACTGGAATAACGATTGCTTCCCGCCAAGAATCGGGGAAGTTTCCCGTCACCCAAACCTTATTAAATATATCAAGAAGGGTAGAGAGACAAGATTCAGGTAAATGTTTTAGTAATTGATAATGGATATCATCAGGACCAGCTGATGTATCATGAGCCTTTTTAAGGGACTCTCGAAGTTCTTTGAGAGTGAATAGTTTATTGTATTTCTCCAAGTTTTTTGACTTGAAGTTCAGCTTCTTCTGTTCTTTTAGTTTCTTATTTTTCAGAAAATTTGGTTGACAATTTTCAGAAGAAGAATATTTTGAAAAAGTTTCTGCCAAAGTGTTTGTAATATCTTTGACAGATGTTATATCTCCATTATCTGTTTTAAGATGATTTACAGAACTAGAATTACCTTTACCACTTATTTTCCGGACCATGTCCCATGTCTTCTTAAGAGATGAGCGAGAATTCAGCCTAGAGACGTAAGATCTCCAGGATTTCCTCTTGCTATCCTTAATAGTACGACGGGCTTTCGCACGAAAAACTCTAAAGTTATCTAAATTTGTTTGAGTTGGCCGCAAGTTAAAATTATTTAATGCAGCTTTACGATCGCTGACTGCCTTTTTGCAGTCATCGTCGTACCATGGTTTATGCGGGCGTTTAGGATTTGCCGAGGTTTTTGGAATGGTTTGATCAGCTATATCGTGAAGAGTTTTGGTAAAAAGAGCAGTTGCGTCTTCGACATCCTCGAAAATGGAAGGCTTTAATTGTTCCTCGCAAAGAGATTGAAACGTAGTCCAATCAGCCTTGCGAAGTTTCCATCGTTGCGTTTTTTCGAGAAGTGGAGGGTCGATATTTTCAAGAAATATGGGGAAGTGGTCACTTCCACAGAGGTCGTCTCCAACACTCCACGAAAAATCCATCAAAAGCGTTGGATCGCATATTGTTAAATCAATGGAAGAATGAGAGCCTGTAGCAGGATGTAAGTAAGTATGTGACTTATTATTAAAAAGACACAAATTGTTTTTGGCTAAAAAATCCTCAATTTTCTTGCCTTTATCGTTTATATCTTTACAACCCCAGATGTAGTTGTGTGCATTAAAATCGCCCAAAAGTATAAAAGGTGATGGCAATTGTGCAACTAGGTGATTTAGATCTTTAGGGTCTAGTGAAGAACTAGGTGGCAATTATAAGGAACATATTGTTATGACTCTGTGCATAGTAACACTGACCGCAATAGCTTGCAAATTTGTTTTCAACGCAACAGGTCTGTGAGGAATGTTTCGATTAACGATTATCGAAACTCCACCAGTGGCCTTGTCCCCGGTATCACAAATATGATTGTATAGTGAGTATTGTTAAAAGGTACCTTATCACTTGTCTTCAAGAATGTTTCTTGAAGACAAAAGGCAATAGGGTTGTGTTCATTTAAAATTAAGCTGATTTCATCATAATTTGGTTTCAAACCTCGACAATTCCATTGAATGATCTTATTAGTTTTACCCATTATTTAGCGCTAAGGCGATTTTTAATTTTGTTTTTATTTTTGGCCTTAGATTTAGGAGAGGTCTTAGGAGACTCAAGCAGCGACATCTCCACTGATGGATCCTCCTCCCCGGAAGAAGTCAGCTGAAGTGGCACCTCAACTAACCTTTCATGAGAGGATGGAAATGTCCATAAGCTGTTCGAATTTGTTATGCAGCTCAACAGGGCCATTAGACACCTTTGACTGCTCCTTGTGCTCCCCAGTTGGAGAAGCACTAGGCTTTCCAACTTCCTTAGTTGGAGCAGCACTAGGCTTTCCAACTTCCTTAGCCGGAGCAGCACTAGGCCTTCCAACCGAGGATGTATTAGGCTTCACGACTGGGGAACTTCTAGACTTCACAGTCTTAGAAGAACCCTCTTTCCGATTCTGAGAAATTGACATGCTCTTGACATTGCCAGAGCCTGCCAGTTTTGTGTTTGATTTAAATGTAAAAGTTTGATTAGGTGAAAAGTTTAATTTTGGTTTGTTAAGTTGTGTTTGTTGACTTTTGTTTGGAATTGATACTGAGGAAGTATTCTTTGTATTTTGAATTTCTGGCTGTGGTTCGTATTGTGTACTTTCATCCCTGCATTCTGTGTGTGTTGCTGTTGTTTTGAGAATAGATGCGTAAGAGGTCGAACTTGAAATTTTATATTTTTCTTCAATTAATTTTCTTGCTTCTGGAAAGGGAATGTTTTGTGTATATTTAACTGTTATGATTTCTTTTTCTTTTTTAAATTTTTCACATAATTTTGAATTTGCGTGATGTCCCAGACCGCAGTTGGTACATTTGAGGTCGTTAGGACAGTCTGACTCGTTATGTTTGAATGCAGAGTCGCCACATTTACCACAACGTTCTTCTTTAGTACACCTGGAGTTGTGGTGCCCAAAGCCTTGGCAGTTGTAGCAACGTAACGGGTTTGGAATGTAGGCGTCAACATGCAATTGCAGATATGCCACCTTTATTGTTTTTGGTAAGACGGGTGTTGCAAATGTGAGTATGATAGTATTTGTATTAAGAATTTTGTCATTCCTTTTGATGGTTATTCGGCGAGCTGCAGTTACCAACTGTGGCGCAAGCTCGTGAATAATTTCGTCTTCAGGTACTCCGGAGAGATCCGTGCACCTGATGACGCCTTTAGAGATGTTCATAGAGGTGTGAGCGTAACATTTGACTTTGGTGTTTAAAATTTTTGTAAGTGTTAATAAATTATCCGAATGAGATTTTTTTTCTGTTTCAATCAGGAGAGTTTTGTTTTTTAATTTTTTAATTTGTTTTACATGTCCAGCAATTGAATGGACAGTTTTCTCGATAACGAAAGGTGACATATCTGTAATAGGTTTTTCCCCGTTTTCCGATTCGATAATGAGAAAACGAGGAAAGGCTTGATTGATGACTGATTCCTCAGTATCAGATTCATGTTCTGTTTTTTTCCGTTTGTTAGTAGTTTGTGCGTTTTGTGATGCCATGATGTGGCGTTAAGAATTCATCTTCCACGCTTCTCACCCACCTCGGAGTCCAACAAGGGAACATTTGCTGTGGATATCCAACAGCAAAATGCCAAGAATACGTAGAAGGTATACTCATATAAAGCTAACGCATCAGACCCCCCATACCACCCAGCGGACATAACCCCTTAACTAAAAAGTCAAAGAGCCGCACTTATGTTCCGCTTAAAAAGTGGCACGAGTATAGCCATATAGCGTTTTGAAATACATGATTAGCCCGTGCGCCACCGCCATAAAAGACCCTATCTATATAATGTTTAAAGTAGAACAATATAAAAAGTAAGTTAAGATACAGTGTACTGGTACTGTCTGAATAAGGTCGGATCTCTTATAGCAGGCGTGACAAACCGATTGATCAGATCGGGCCAAATCTGACCGCCCGTCTAGTTGAAGTCCGGACCAAAGTGGTGTGTTGCAACGTGGAGATAACTACCAGATCTCCACGCCACTCAACCACCAGGACTCCTTTCTCCAACGACACGGGTCGCCACCCACGGTCAACAGGTGGGTTACATTTCGTTTTTTTTTTACCCCTCTGCTAAGTAACGAGCAGTCGGTTGATTCTTATCACCCCACCACCGACTGGGGGGGGGGGGGGGGGGGTATGGTATGATGAAGCCACAATCTATACTCCATACATCAGTCTTCATATTTTACCCTTTTTTGCCACCGTCGACTTATTTGCAATAAACACATTTACAATGTCGACTCTCAAACGTCTATTAAATATGAAATTTATCTTAAATTTATCTTCACTTGTTTTCCATCTAGGTCGGATACAAATAAGGTAATATCATTTAAAAAAAATTATATTACAAATAATTTCTTCGATACATTGTTTAAGTTATATATTGTTTATGTATCTATTTCATCTATTGTTCCATCGTTTTGCTGTGCGGTCTATGAATAGATCAATCATCATCATCACGTGATCATCATGTGATCTTGTAAAAAATTACGCTGTATTGATCTCCTAGGATAGTGTAATGCGATTTGTAACCAGTTAATTGTATACCTTATTTCTCTTGCAACACCATCAAACGCATATCTTCCATCTTTACCCAAAAATAAACTATGGACCGGCAATAGGCACTTTCCCCGCAGCGCGCTGCATTACGGGTTTTGTCGCCGTTTGACACGACAATGACCTCATACAGTTTTTAGCATGGTAAACTTGTTCACCAAGCTTTACTAACCATGTTTTTTCACGAATCCTAACTACAGCCTCACTGATGAATCGACGCATTGCCTGAAAAAGAAGACCCATATTTTAACAGGTGTTTCTTCTTTTCTAGTATTTAAGAACTATACATATATTTGTGACATGGCCTTCTATCGTCTTCATATACTATTTAATAGGTTTGGTCAGTAATGGTTATCGCATAAGCAACTATCCTTTGTAATTCCTTCTCCAATTGCGCGCGAAACTTTATCTGGTACACTACTGGTACGCATCACCTGTCTATACCTCGATAACACGGACGGTAACCATTCCCGCGCGACTCTTTGAGAGGAGGTCATTACATTCTGAACAATGTAATCGTAAAGATATGTGGCCTTTGATGTTTTATGAATACATGTGTGACAGACCAGAACGCATGATTGTGCCAGACTGTACCGAAATTGAATCACATAGATGAAATTGCGTAGCTTTAACAGAATGGAAATGTAAATATAAATGAATGAACAAAATAATCAATTGAGTAAACACACAGAAATATTCAATAGTCATCAATATTTTGTGAGTGTATTTTTAATGTGGTTTGTCGTTTAACCCTAGCTTACAAGTTAATATAAATTACTTGGTAAATAAAAATAAATTACGAATGCCTGGACTTTATGAATATTGTAACCCTTGGGTAAATTTTAATATTTAAATCCTTAATATGTCTTGAAATCATTTAATTTAAATATGTCCTTCAACGCCTGCAAATGGAAAAACATTATCTGTGACCAGTGTACACACGAACAGCTTTTGACTAGTAATACAGGATTGTCAGGTTTATTAAATTTATTTACTATTGAATGTTTTATTTATTTAATGAAATAACAGTTAATGCATGGAACATTCGAACACACACCTTGTTCCAAGGTCTAGCCAAGGTTCTGTTTTAGCCATCCAAAGTCAGAGGAAAAAAATAAATTAATAAAATAAATCCCTAAACTACCTAATTTCTTTGAAGATGTTACCGAAACAAACATTTTTTAGGCCTAATCTGTTGTCATTCGTAGCATCATTGGCCGAAGTGTTCCGAATGATCCGTCTTGAATCTGCACGAATCCACCCCGAGAGCAGGATTCGCGGTTTCTCAAATCTTGTTCAGGATTCATCCAAATTGTTTTAAACAAACAGTAATGATTTTTCATTGTAATCAAACACGACCTTATTCTAAGACGCAATTTCATCATAGTTCACCAGGCTCTCAGTACTTTCGGTACTTTGATTATATCTGTAACCGGTGGCTCCGGGTTTAATCCTCCGTGGTGCCACTGAGTTTCGTCGGTGTGTTCTTGGGCAAGACACTTTCTCTTAGCCTAGTCCGTCGGATGGGGACGTAAACCGGGCGGTCTCGTGTATCGGTCTATCCTCCGAGCACGTTAAAGAATTCGATAATAAGAGTAGGGCACGGTTCCCGGATTCCTATGTATCATTCCTCTCTCTCTGGAGCGGCTCTAACTAACCTATACTTTGTTGATGAGCCGTTAAAAACATTCAGTATTTAAAAAAAATGTTTATTCAAAAGGCACTATCTGCAAAAATCTGAAAATTAAAAAAACAACACAATACATAAAAAACAACAAAAACAACAACAAACAACAACAAACAAACGAAAAAGTAGGGGCGAGGGAATAAAAGGATTCAGAATGTATCATCAACATGTCAGCGTTAAATAAGATATAAAATAGTGGGAAAAAAACGAACCACAGCGTATCTGAGAATAAAATATGTTCATGAAGTTTGCCGCGGGACCACACTAGTAACGCCCTAGTTAAGCCCCTAACAATCCCTCGAGGGGAGCACCCTCATCGGAATCATCCTATGATTTGAAAAGGTTATCACATAACATTTAGCTGAATGTTGTTTAACTGTTTATCAAGTTAGCAAATTGTTCCAAGGATAAACTACGAAACACAGAACCGGTGTACATACCAATCCGACGGACGAGAGTAAGGGAACATGTTTTACTCAGTAATGCACAGAAGAAATTGACTTGCGGCGATAAGTCTTCAACCGGATCAAATGCAACGTGCTATCAAGTAGACCACGCCAGCCCACTTGAAGTGTACGAGTTCCACGCCAATGTTTGGAGGGTGAAAACTCGTTAAATGTGAAAATCTTTAAAATATCTCAGCACATTGTTTCTTTTTCATAAGTTGACCCCCGCACAAACCCCACCCAATTGAAAATGTCGCAGCTTTACCTTCCACCGCTGATATCAGACCGAGATAGTTCAAACAGGGGAACATATCTAGTCGTTTTTTTAAGATGTATGTTTGCAACTACTGACTAGGATCCTGTGTCAGAAGCAAACAGGATCCGGTGCCATGAGCAAACAGGATCCGTTACTTTGAAATGCAGAAACAACTTAACGCTTCTGGCAATCGGTAGATATTATTATGTATTAAATACGTCCAATGGATGTTATGGCTGAACATACATAATTCCAGACATATGCCAATAGCAGTCACCATTTTTGAAATAATCACAATTTTCATAGAACTAGACGTACTTTCACACGTCGGTGTGTAAAACACTTAAAACACTGTTTTTATAACCTGTTCTTCATGAATTTAGACACATAAATGCATCTAGTGTTCCGTGGGTGCGATCATTTTTAAAATGTGTCTTATTGTAAAGTAATATTAAATATTTGTTAACAGTTTACGTGTTTTTACCCGCCAAGGTCCTTTACATGAGTAACCAGGATCAAGGTAACGCTGTTTTGAGCAGCCAGTGTCCGTTACGGCTGTCCACCGTGAATATAAACCATTGCCTTTCAACATATTGCTTCTCCAGGTCCGTAGCTACACTGGGGCACACAGAGATATTTGCTTTGGTTGAATTTTGGGAATGTATATACTTCACAAAAAAACAACTATATACTAGTATATAAGGACCCGGGGGGGAAATGCAACACATTGAAGGAAATTAAAATAAAATCTAGGGTGGAGAGGGAGGTTAATGCCACCGGACACCAACATAAGGGATAAGCCTCGGTTAAATTTCAGGGCTGGTTACGGGCCAGTTTTCATTTAAAATTACATCACAAATCAATAAACTTAGAAAAGGTTAATTACTAGTATTTGAACTTAATTGGTATACTACTTTTCGGTTTTTAGTTAACACTTACCCTGTCATACAGACGGAAGATGACATCTTTCATATTTTCTTTGATTTTGAAATATTATCAATCAGAATTTTAATGTTCAGATTGCCAATTCATACATTTGTGTTGCATTTTTTTTTGTTTCGTGAAAACATCAATATTGGGGCCCACCCCGAAACATTGGGGTGTGGAGTCCTCCGGCTCTTACGCATATGTTTATAAGACTAAATAGAAACTCTCTCTCCCTCTCAATGCCTTCCACCCCACTCCTTCCTTCCCCCACTCTCTCTCCCCTTTTCTCACTCTTTTCCCGCCCTCCCTTTCGCTTTTTTTCTTTCTCTGTATCTCTCTTTCTCTCTGTGTGTGTGTCTCTCTCTCTTTCCTCTCCCTCTTTTTGACTATCTATGTCTCTCTCTATCTCTGTATCTCTCTATCCATTTTATTTTAAATTTCAAAATTTCAATTCATACATAAATTAAGAGGAATTCATTAAAACCATGTTGATTTATAATCTACTTATATGTGTACTTATATGTGTAAACCATGCATGCATAACTTCACAACACATACTATATCTCCATCTTTACCATTTGTTTCGAGCCTAAGTATATCTTTAGCTTCCTTTTCAATTTTCTAATGACTTGTATTTCCTATTAGGTCTTTCTACTGAAAATTGGTCACATCACTTCGGTGATAAAATGCGTCTGCTAAAATCCACTTTTATACCCGTTTACAGACCAGTGGTCGATTCACAAAGTACCTGAAGCGTCACATACAGTACCGCCTTATCTCATTAATATTCAGTGAATTTAGGCAGCGCGCATGTTGTATATATGTGTAACACTATAGTCTTAACATAATAACAGTTTATAAATGTAACACAATTAGACTTAAAATACACCCCTCTTATAACTGATCATTCAATGGGTGTTTCCTAATACTACCAGTTAGTTGTTGGCTAATCATCTGAACACATGTTATTGTTTACCTGTTCCAAACTTTAGTTTCTCTGAAAGTCTGGGAGTTAAGAGGTATAGCCATATTAGGGGAGACCATTCGCCGAAAGGTCTTGCGGGTAATGTATGATTGCAATGATACAGACCGATGTCCAGATGTGGGGCATGACTAACTGCCGAAAAGCAGTATAGGTAATCTTCTAGTATAATACTGAGCGCACGGAAAGTCTAGTAGAGAGTCGATAGTCGGTGGTTAAAGAGTCGAGAGTCAGTCGATCTTGTAAGATGGATCCACGCAGTCTAAGACAGGGTGTGGGATAATTTAAACTATACTATGGAAGCCAGTATAGTAGGGCAGTCATCGTTACTTACTAATTGGAAGAATTGGACATTTGAAAGTTTCTAAATACTATTATACTTTGTGAACCTAAGACATTTAGTAATAAGGACTATTTAAGTAATCAACAAATGGACGTACTAAAAACCACTATACTAAACGGATGTGTATATATATATATAACAGGATTTTCATAGCGTATTATGCATGTGTAATTATTCGGACTGTTTAATATGTACCAATAAATTATGGAAATCTCAACGCGAAGTCCGGACCTTGTTATTAAATGTACCAAGCATGGCATACGACCCCGTAGTGCTACATATGAACCCACACGTATACAGTAATCACTTACAACAACATGCGTAATGACCGTTACTTGTATCGGGATTGTGTAGCTTTAACAAAGCTAATATATCTGCTTATAACGCTTCTATTCTTCATTTAGATCTCTGGAATGAAAAATAATTATCAAAATCTATGAGAAGGGAGACGATTCTAATTTTGACATTGTTAATTATCCCTACTTGGATGGGGATGTTCCCCGAGCAACTTCTTATTGGGTGTATGTGTCTTAACTTATTCGTTTCTCAAGAGCTTGTCCTCGAGTTGAGAACTTTTATATTCGTAATCTTTGTATAACTAAAAGCTACTCAATCAGCGTTACCGTTACCATAAACTTCGTAAAACCTTTGCAAAATTGTATTAGCTTAACCCTGATCTTCTTTCCAAATATAAAAGTAATTTAAGGACTCATCTGCGACAAGGACTATAACAACCTGACTTCTATGGTGATGTGATTTATAAACTTCGTAAGATTCTTGGTCATTATCACTTTCATACTATATTTATTAAACTTGTTAAAAAGGTTATCAAAAGAGGTATGACCCTATCCTTTTGCAGCGTACTACATGCTTTGTGGTGGACCCTTTTACAGTTCGCCACTATGCTTCCCTCTTTAATTGTACGATGACCGGACAGGCTGTGGACCCTATGATGACGCCTACCTAAAGCCCAATGGGACGGTGGCTTTTGATGTTTGTCTGTGATCTTTCTTGTCATGCCTTTAATGGTTTATTCTCTAGTTGCTCTGGCTTCTTCCAAGTCATTGAGTACATTCAGTGTGACTTTCTCGGCTATTATTTTTTGTATTATATTTACACGAGCATATTTGCTCTTTACTTATTTTGCCTATTGATGCTGCTATGTTGGTTAGAGATTAGGTCATGGCGGGGATTTCCTTATTTACACTGTCCTGTTTTAATGGGATGACAGTAGGGTAAGTGAGGTTTGGTGCACTCCAGAACCGGTTTGAACCCCAAGTGGCCTTTGTTGCCACTGACCGTTCAAAGACGGTAGCCCTATAGTCAACCTTTTTGTGTTTAAGATGTCGTTCGCATGTTTTATTACTTTTGCCTTTTTGTTTGTCTGTTTGCGTGTTTGTTTTTGTGTTTTGTGGTTGATTGTCGTCTTGAATGATGCTTTCCCTGTCCGATATTTGTATCTTTCTTAATTTGTTTTTTCCATGAACTTGGCTGCGCTAAAATTATATGCGATTTGCCAAAAATGGAAAATGGGTCATAAACTTACATACTGTATTGCGTTTCCTTGCCGACGTCACATGTTTCGACGGTCTCCGTTTATTTCGTATTATTTCGGATTGCGCATGTACCTCGTGCTAACTCATACGGGGTGTATATCGCCAAGCTCATTTCGATTTGCAAGAGCGTGTAATGATGTTATAGACTTCAATGATCGAAATCAAGTTATTACAAGTAAACTTCTTCAGCAAGGTTTTCGTTATCACAAACGACGTAGATCTTTCTCTAAAGTCTACCGCCGCAACGAGGGCCTGCTGGAAAAGTACAACATCGACCTTAAATGGAGATGTGGTATATAAACTTCGAAAGTTAAAGGGGTCTACACATTTAATCAGGAAGTTCGTCAGCAAAGGATATAACCCTTTGGTTTTACAGCGCACTGCATGTTTAGTGATTGACCCCTCTACAGTCAGTCATTACGCTTCACTTTTCACTTGTGCGATGACTGGACTATCTCTTGGGACTCTATGATTGTACCTACTGAAACTCCAACTAAGGGAGGTGGGTGCATGAGCTTTCGTCCCTTGGGTTTTCTGGTCATACCCTAGATTGGATTTCTCTTTAGCTTCAACTACTATGGCTGTTCAGTACGATTCCGGATACATCCTGAGATGTTTATTATTTTGTATGTGTTTCTTTAGTTAGTTTCCCTGGATGTTGACTTTATTGTTAGAGAATTCCTTTTATATGGGATGTAAATTTGTTTACATTGTCTTGCGTTTTTGGGCGCTGAAGACAGGATAATAGCGAGGATTGTGCGCATATAAAATCGATTCAAGCTAACCAGTAGGCCTTATTGCCTACTGACCGTTCCATGTCGGTAACCCTGTCTTCACTACCCTTTCTGTTGTTTAGTGTCTCTTTCATTGTATTATCAAGTCCTTGTTTGCAGTACAGTGCGAACGTACGATGCCATTGCGTTCGGACGCTGTGGTTTCTATAGGACCCTATATCTCATTTGTTTCAGAGTTCATCATGTGAAGATTTGTTGGCAAACACAATGAAATACCATCGTTATTATGTTTTTGAAAAGAAACCACAGTTGAGATGTTCGTTGCAAGCAAAAAGAAAACTCCACTACCAGTTTTCCCTTTCACACTAATCCCAAACCTTTCCTTCAAATAACTTGCTATAACAAGGATTAACACATCACTGATTTAAAAATATACTGATAACAATAAGTTTAGCAAGTAAATAACATATATATCCCGTTGACCAGATTCTGAGATATGTGCAGAAGCGGTCATGATCAATATGACTTACATACTTAGCAGTTGTATTAAGGGAATAAGTCTCAAAAGAAATATGCGTAAACAATAGCAACATGTGGTAATCTACACGTTTTACAGAAAGTATAATTTCGCTCCTTTTTCAATATAAAGGGAGGTAATTTCACAAATGGTAAACTTTGTGGTTCCCTATATCTTTACAATGGTAAGGAAATTGTCGATTGGTTAAGTGGATTTTATAACTTGAGAATATTTCTGTGTTATAACCAAATAATTATCTGAGTTCATAGAATTATATCGTGAGATCTGCCCCCAACAACTCCACATCCCCCATGCTGCCTTGCATTTCTTCAGGTATCCTCTTAAAGGGAAAAAAATATTTTGAGTTCCCCACCCTCTTCCACGACACCAAAAATTGCTAGATAATGCCTCCTCCCACTTCCAACTTGCCCGCCTATGACCCCAATCGCCTATGACAACGACCACGCCCCCTCCCCAAGGCACACACAAATAACAAATAAATAACATTCTTCGAATACCTTTTTCTTGAAATGACATATGTTGAGTTCCCCACCCGTCTACCTGCCCATCCACACACGCAACAAAAAAGGTTTTGTTTTTCTCTTTAAAATGACCATTGGCATTGTCCGTTCGTCCGTCCGCACTTTACAATTTTCGTGTCCGCTGCATAACTTTCACATGCACGGACGGATTTTGAAATAAATTGGCACATATACTCACCTCATCAAGACGAAGTGCAGAACCAAACACCAGGATCTGTATCATCAAGGCCAATATTATATAGGTCATGTACAGTAAAAAACCGTCACCGTCACTACTTCTTAGATGCATATAATAAGGTCCATTTTGTGTTCGCACCATATGCATGGACGGATTTTGAAATAAATTGGCACAAATACCCATCATCGAGATGATGCGCAGAACCCAACACTCGGGTCTGTATCTTCAAGGGCAAGGCCATAAAGGTCATTTACTTCTTATATGTGCTTTTAATTTTTGTGTCCACTGCATAACTCACATGTATGAAGGGATTTTCAAGTAAATTGGCACACCTATATACTCTCAACTCATCAAGACCACTGGTTACTTGCATTGTGGCTTTCTAGGCCTTTTTTGTTTTTATATATTCATATATACATGATCATCTATATGTAATACTTATAGTGCCTCTTAATGCTGCCTTGTTTGTTAGAGAATATAGCCTGGTAGGGATTTATTTATGTACACTGTCCCGTTTTATTGCGTCACCTTTGACAAACATGTATATCTACTTTAATAAAATTTACTGCACCGGAAGTATAGCAACATTACAATACAATATGGTGGCCTCCGTGAATACGAGTTGTTATTATAAAACACATTTAACATTTATCATACCTCAAAACGGCCATTTCGACAAACCAAACTGTCCAAATATCGTCATCACGAATGATGATTTTGCCCACTGCAAGCCAGTCAATTTTATAATTCAAGCTTATTTTATTGCCAATATTTTACATACAGAGTAATATTTATAGGTTATTTAACAGTGTTCTGTACAATACGGATATATATTTGGACGAGTACACAGCTTGGAAAATCATATTGGACGAGCCGCTAGGCGAGTCCAATATGATTTTCCAAGCTGTGTACGAGTCCAAATATATTCCGTATTGTACAGAACACTGTTAAATGATCTTTTTATTCTATACCTCGACTTTTTATGTCAGGTATCCCTGACTATGAGATCCGGTGACAACAGGAGCTTTATCGTAACGCTTTATCTAGAGCGCCTGTCGATTCAGACTTTCATTCGGAACCTTTTCACGCGCTTCGGTCTTTATCATAGGTTTAACATGGGACCTGTGAATCGTACAATACGAAAAGAATACGGGTTATTTTGTACGCGCGTGCGTCCCGATACGGGAATATATTGTACGGTCACGTGATTCGAATGAGCGTCTACGATTGGACGTATAAATTAGGTATAGAATAACAACATATATACGTTAGAAATATTATCATGACAAACGGTTCCGTTAACAGTTCTACCAAACCCTTGGCAGTTAACATTTTGTAATTGCAAATGTATATGTCAATTTTAGTACAAGCGTCCCAGTGTGCAGGCTTTCCACAACACGGGCTATTCCATTAAAACATAAATCGGATCCCAGGAAGGCACTTTTGAAATGTAACACCCACCCATAGTATTGAGTTTAAAGAACCAACTTTCGGAAAAGTCTTCACCTAAAGATGTTTTTTTAATTGCCTTCCTGGGGTCCTGGGTGTGATTTAATCGAAGAGCCATGAAATAATTCTACCCTTTGCATACATTTGAACTTTATTTACAGCCCTCAGAGCTTTTGACATATCTCGTATAAATTCATTCAGTATTCGTGCATCCCGTAAAATTGTGCAATAGGAAAAAGCATATCATAAACAAATGTCACTCAGTACGACAAGTGAACGGTACAGACAAAACACTCCACATGATATCAATTTTGTGAAATGGTTAGGATTTAAAAATAAATTACATTTAAATTAAAAATTACCAGTGCTCGAGATAATTGTTTCTGTATTTGAGTGCAGTACTCATCAAAATACAAATAAATGAGTACCAGGCTTCTTGTTTTAGTACCATCTTAACATAATTATGTATTTTCCTTGCATATATGCCTTTATTGTACTATTAATTATATTTATCATGCAGATATGCACGTTTCTGCCTAATAAAGGAAATATAAAAATCGGACAGGGAAAGTAGCATTCATTGACTACAGTCAACCACAAAACACAAAAACAAACACGCAACCAGACAAACGAGAAGGCAAAAGTAATAAAAAATGCAACGACATCACAAACACAAAAGGGTTGACAATAGGGCTTCCGCCTTGGAACGGTCAGTGGTCAAAAAGGCAATTGGGGGTTTAAACCATGTTCTACAGGTTATAGGGTGCACCAATTCTCACACCCTATTGTCATCCCAATTAAACGGGACAGTGCCACCTAATAAATCCCTTAGAGTTTATTGTACGTTATCTGACGTCATAAAACAAACAAAAACAACAACATGGCGGCGTCCTCGATAAGCGTAACATTCAGCGAAATAGATTATAATAGTAATTCATACAAAAAATGTGGATAATCTACATGATAAATAGAATATTATGTCAGTGCCTTTTACTATCAAGTTTATTAGGCTCGGCACGAAAACGAAGTGCCTCGCTATTCTTCGTTTTCTAAACCTCGCCTAATAAACTTGATAGTAAAAGGCACTGACATAATATTCTCTATATATAGATCTATATATGTTTCTGTATCCTAATGTGCCATATATTTTACATAAAAAAGTATTACGTTAAATGCCAATAAAACGCGGGAAATAGACGCTCTGCTAAATTCAATGAAAGAACTCGCCGTGTTTCACACATTAATTTCATAGTAATCATTATAAAAACACACGCAACTTACCCACTGCACACACAAAACGTTCACCTAAAGAGTACATTCCTGCAGATACAGTTTAAAGAAACATTTAATATAATATCAAAACTATACAGTATCAGGCTATTTGTTTAAAATAGTACTTCAATAGTTCTACACAAGATAAAATCGTTAAATTACTTCTCCTTAAAGTATCAAACATAAGCACAAACATATTCGCTAATAACAGCTCACACATTGTAAATACAGTAACATAAAGATAAAATCAAAATACAATATGCATATAAGTTGTACACATGGAATTTAGAAATTAACATAACTACACACTTTTTAATGCACTTTATAATAAACAGTTTGCAAGAAGCAATCCATGGCGTTGGTGCCCCTCCATACAATGGCATTATGCATCTATGTGCCCGTTGTATTAAACACGTATCCCATTTACATTTCGTAACTGAACAGTTGCCAAAATAAAGCATTCCTTCTGACGTTTTTAAATAAAACATTATCCCATATGCTTTAATATAATTATGTTAACGAACTAATAGCCATTTTCGGTGACAACTGATGACTGCGTTCAGCCTAAGTATCACATTCAGGCAGTCCGGTAAGATTAGTGCATATATACAGGGTTCGACACTTACGTTTATAAGTAGGAAGCCTACATTGAAAACTGCTATACTTACCGAAACATTACACATATACAGTGTTGTTCTGTTTAACATTATTTTTCAGCTTTGGCTTTTGTTATTTTGGTGGCAGAGAGACGTTTTTGAGAATTTTTCACATTTTTAAAGAACTCGGAAAAAAACGTGACACAAAGTCAATCATGCGAATGCTGGACGCTCTTATATGTACACTCCTACTACATGAGATGTATATCCATCATGGATATTGTTAATGTCAGCAATTTAAAATAGCAGGCCCGACGGGTCACCAATCTTTAGGAAAGTGGTGGTCCTTCCGAAAAATCAGGTGGTCTCGGGCCAGCGGACCTGCGTTAGTGTCAAACCCTGATATAGAGCTACCGTTTCTCACCAGTGCGACCTAGGTTCGAATCCCGAACTTGGAAGTACAATCTTCCAATTCCCTTCCACAGTAAAATCGCCGCATGCCACCATCTGAGCGGTGGGTTCAAACAGCTCACATGTTATGTCACAGCTCACATGTCATGTCACAGCTCACATGTTATGTCACAGCTCACATGTCATGTCACAGCTCACATGTTATGTCACAGCTCACATGTTATGTCACAGCTCACATGTTATGTCACAGCCACATGTTATGCCACAGCTCACATGTTATGTCACAGCTCACATGTTATGTCACAGCTCACATGTTATTTCAAAGCTCACATGTTATGTCACAGCTCACATGTTATGTCACACATGTTATGTCACAGCTCACATGTTATGTCACAGCTCACATGTTAATTGTGTTTATTTACCTCGCTGACTTTTAAAAGTGTAAATTGTAGCGGCTAGAACTTTTCTCCTGTCGATAATGTGTGCAGTTTTCTCCACGTATTCCGATGATGAATATAACTCGAATACCGCTCATCGTTTACTTTTGGACTAAATTTGAATGATGCATTTGTAATGTGAGTGATAAATGATCAATTTTTGAGGTGATGTAGGGAAGCGAATGAGCCGTTTTTTTTAGAGAACGCCAAGGAGCAAGGACTTATTTGAAAATGAGCTCCTTCAGATCTTTCATAGTAAGGATGTTAATGTTTGATTTAATAAATAATGAATTCAAGGGAAGCAACTCTATATCGTATGAGTCGATGTTGCTTTATGTAAGATGGACCATACCATTGTGATAATTCAGTTATTAAAATGTAATGCCCAGTATTGCCTAACTCGCAAAAATATAACTATGTTTGGATATCCTGAGATGTTTCTTATGATGTTGTTTTTTATATAGTTTTATAATAATATCGTTTCCTCATTTCTCTAGACGGGGACTTTATTGTAAAATATTTTCTTTTGATGGGATGTATTTTTATTTATACTGTCTTGTCAGTTTGAGCGCCGCTGAATACAGAATAATAGCGCGGTTGTGTACGCATAACATCGATTTAAGCCAACCAGTAGGCCTTATTGCATACTGCCCGTTCCAAGTCGGTAACCCTGTCTTCACTACTCGTTGAGTTGTGTATTATCTTTTGCATTGTACATTTAATTTGCTGTTTGTTTGTGATACAGTGCGGACATACGGTGCCATTGCGATTGGGTTCTGTGAAT
This sequence comes from Cyrtodaria siliqua, assembly GCA_037043455.1. Classification (NCBI taxonomy): domain Eukaryota; kingdom Metazoa; phylum Mollusca; class Bivalvia; order Adapedonta; family Hiatellidae; genus Cyrtodaria; species Cyrtodaria siliqua. The sequence goes on along the minus strand of JAWPHD010011044.1, from coordinate 69,730 downwards.
TCTATAGGACCCATTTTTTTCTTTTTTACAAAGCGCATAATATCACGAATTAAAAAAGTTAAGACAATGTTAAACGAATGTTATTGAAATGCAAAGTTAGAGTAATTAAACAAGGTTCTTTTTAATTGATGTACGCGTTACCTCTACGTTGTCGGTTTGTGAGACATTGTAGCGTTTTACAGTCTCAGTTTTCATTCACAAATCCGTCATCTGGATTTAGACAACGGAGAAACACCATCTTCCTGCCCATACTTATATAATGGACACGACTAAGTAGGTTAGTCGAGGCATACATTCCAAAAGGATATTTATTTGTTTGCCACTGTGAAAGGGTGACATGTTTTAAAAGGCAAACTATAGAAACAGCAGCTAAACGTGTACGACACTCACGTCTCAAGGTCGTGTAAATCCGCCATCATGAAATTTTCTATACTGTGACTGAAAACAAAGCTGCACTCTCACACGATGGGTACACGTAGTTGTAATTAGCAGCCAATGATATCCCAGCGGAGTGAGATATGCCCATTCCACTGGGTTGGGTGTAATCTCACACAGAGAGCAGTAACGATGGTCGGTAGCATCCGTGTTTCAATGGTGTTCAAGTCCGAATTGCCGATAAACTTCTGAAAGAAAAAAACGAAACATTTACTGTCATTGACTGTGTATATCTCCTATTACATCTATGAAACAACTGTTTAATAGTTTGGCTCATAACAACATAAACAAGAAATGGGTTTTACGTCCCGTTAACACATCATATTAAGTGACAATGGAACATCAACCTCAGAGGGAGATGAGATAAAGAATGGAGCGATCCCACGCGATGGCGAGTGCAGGGAGCGAACCCACGCGGGGCCGAGGGCAGGGAGCGAACCCACGCGGAACCGAGGCCAGGGAGCGAACCCACGCGGGGCCTAGGCAGGGAGAGAACCCACGCGGGACCGAGGCAGGGAGCGAACCCACGCGGGGCCGAGGGCTGTAGTCCTTATCTACCGAGCTATATAGGCCGCTAAATTTAACTAAACACTGATTTATAACTTTATTAAATTGTAAACGGATGGGGAAAATTTGGGACACTCAGCGGGGTTTGAGCTCGGAATGATTGCATGTGAAGCGGGCGCTCTACCGATATTGCCATAGAAGCTAGCTTATAAAACTATCTATTTACTTATATCCTACAACATACCTCGATCCTTTAACTTGATATTTGTAGGGTGAAGATATATGTCACCCTACAAATATCTCGCAACCCAGAGCCCTAGATAGCCTACAACAGTAAATATCCTGGTCACGGCACCAATGTAAATGGACGAGGAGATTTTGGGACACTCAGCGGAGTTCGAATTCGGAAAGCGGGCGCTCTACCGATATCGTCATAAAAGCTAGCTCTGCGGCGAGACAGTAGTAACGCACTTGTAAACATAACCATTTACTTTTACTCCCAGCTGAGTCCTAATACAAAATTATATAATTTCATTAAAAACTATTTATGCCATATCACAATCGCAAATGTAAAAAATTATTTCAAAACAAAGCATATATGCCTCTATTTTATGATGTCTGGGTACGAACTGTACACCCCTTGTCACAGATTTGTTTTTATATTGCTATGAAAGAGATTTCATGAGTCTTTCATCAGATACCCAGGCAGATGTTATCGAAGCCTTTAAATGACACCTCTCGGTCTGGATGACATATTGAACATTGACAACCCTTTCTGTTCTACTTTGGTTAATAATATATATCCTAAAGAACTTCAACTTAACAAAGCTAATATTTCTGATATTGACGCTTTTATTCTCGATATACATCGCTCTATTGAAAATGGTGAAATAATTAGCAAAAATTTTAACTTCAAAAATAAACAAGTGTGTGACACTAGCTTTCAAGAATTCAGCAGAATTCACAATGAATATATTCCGTGCACCTTGTGGAAATTCAGTCAATTATACAGAGATCACATGCACTTCTGTAATACTGCTGTATCTTTAATAAGTAGAATGTTCTCGTTTCAGCTTACCACTGTGCAAAACGGAAACATCTACTATAGAAACGCATCTAGCTATGTTTTGTACAAAAAATGATGTAATTCGTCACAATATGTGGTGCAAGTTACATGACATTCTAGGCTCTGATTTTGACACATTCTGCAAATTAAGGCCAGGATGTCAACTGCTAGAATTACTAGGTGGCTTGCCTACTTTTAACATGACTGATTGCAAAAGAGTCGCAAGCTACAAAATGATTCTACGACAGCTTCACTTCATGTGCAAAGTCCTAAATATTTAGTATGTATATTATTGCATTTATAGTTAACGTTCCATTAAAGAAATGCTTACTTTTCGTTTCGATAAGCTTTTACTAAACATGGACTCTGTAACTAAAATCCAATTATCATTTTAATAAATGTTATTATATTATAGAAAATTGACAGCTTCACTTCATGTGCAAAGCCTAAATATTTAGTATGTATATTAATGTATTTATAGTTAACGTTCCATTAAAGAAATGCTTACTTTTCGTTTCGATAAGCTTTTACTAAAAAAAAAAAAAAAAAAAAAAAAAAAAATGGACTCTGCAACTAAAATCCAATTATCATTTTAATAAATGTTATTATAATATAGAAAATTGCTTAATATAGAGTTTGTAAGAATTGTGAACACTATAGTTCCCCATATATACTCTTGTATATTCTTGTGGCAGTTCTCATTTCTAATACATTTGTATTATAGTTTTATTTAAAAACGTAATACTGATCCATATATGTATATTGTTTGTTCATGTTCATAATAATTTTGTCTTTCACATGCATTTGTTTAACCATATTTTCACATTTCATGCCACATCTGTATATATTATATGTATGTCTCTCCACACTTGGAGGTAATAAAGAATATCTATCTATCTATCTATTGAAAATGGTGAAATAATTAGCAAAATCTATGACAAGAGAGATGATTTTAAGTTTGATATTGTTAAGTATATCCATTTAGATGGGGATGTTCCCCGAGCAACTTCTTATGGGGTCTATGTGTCTCAACTTATTCGTTTTAACAGAGCTTGTACTCGAGTTGAGGACTTCAATATTCGTAATCTTTGTATAACTAAAAAGCTACTCCATCAGGGCTGCCGTTACCATAAACTTCGTAAAATCTTTGCAAAATGTTATTATCGTAACCCTGATCTTCTTTCCAAATATAAAAGTAATTTAAGAACTCTCCTGCGACAAGGACTACCACAACCTGACTTCTATGGTGATGAGATTAATAAACTTCGTAAGATCCTTGGTCATGATCACTTTCATACTATCTCTGTTAAACTTGTTAAAAGGATTATCAAAAGAGGTTATGACCCTATCATTTTGCAACTCACTTTATGCTTGGTGGTGGACCCATTTACAGTTTGCCATTATGCTTTCCCCTTTAATTGTTCGATGACCGAACAGATGATGACGTCTACCTAAAGCCCAAAAGGACGGTGACGTTTGATGTTTGCAATCTTGTTTTGTCGTGCCCTCAATGGTTCATTCTCATGTTGCTCTGGCTTCTGACAAGTCATTCAGTACCTTCTTTGTGGCTTTCTAGGCTATTGTTTTTTTTTTGTATTTTATACATACATAATCATCTTTGTGTTTTACTTATATTGCCTACTAATGCTGCCTTGTTGGTTAGAGAATAGTTCTTGGCGGGATTTCTTTATTTACACTGTCCCGTTTTATTGGGATGACAGTAGGGTAAGTGTGAGTTTTGATGCACCCTAGAACTTGGTTTAAACCCACGGCGGCCTTTTTTGCCACTGACCGTTCCAAGGCGGTAGCCCTATTGTCAACATTGTTTGTGGTTGTGACGTCATATGCCTTTATTTCTTATTAACATTGCCATTTATGTTTGTCTTTTTGCGTGTTTTGGGGTTGACTGTGTTCTGTGAAAGCTGCATTTCCTGTTTGACTTTTATACTTATTTTTAGTTGATTTGTCTGTACTTATTATGGGTCACAACTTTGTTTTCACTTATAGCTTTGCAACGGTTCTAGATCAAGAATATAAGGGAAAAAAATGGTGACCTTGGATTACAATTTGGCCCGACTACAAGGGTAACATATTTTATATAAACTTCTATATAGGAAAAGCCTAACACATCTTCTCTAAACCATTCGGCGTAGAGCTATTATATATAACATGCAGTTACGATCCTATAATGAATTTGTTCAAAGTTATATAGGAAAACCTTATAGAAAATCATCTTCTTTGAAACTACAACTGCTAGAGGTATTATATTTTACATGTACCATATCTTATGGTACTTTACCAAGTTCGTTTGAATGGTGAGCTACATTGGGCCCTGCCCTACGGGTCTCAGTTTTACAGACTTCTAATGTAAAAAATATATTCTCCTAATTTACCAAACGTGTGTATCGCACCCATTTTAGCTGTTACTGTTTCAAATGGATAGTCATCATGTGAGCGATTCATGGCCATTTTATCCTCTTGTTTTGTTTGTGTGACACAATAACTACTAACATATCAAGTAGTGTTGAGTATTGATGTATTAACGTGGGCGACTATTTTATAATATGTATTTATACAAATATATGTCTATAAGAATCAAGTTACCATTGCTGCACCATCGGCCTGGGAAATATCTTGGAAATTAATACAGTCTGCACTGTAGCTGACAGTGAACTCTGTGACGTATTGCGATGACAGGGAACGGCTTCGTCCCTGTATCGCGATCGCTTTTACAGTCTTGGGGATGTTAAAACGTGCCTGTAAAACAAAGAAAATCAAAATCTATCAACAGATTCTTAGTTCTGGTGTTTTAAATATGCATTAGTGTATTTTCCGTAGATGAGCGGACTAAACGTTAAGACATTTACGTGTTGTTCCATTTAGTATGTTTTGAATCATTCGTACAAACTCGGCGACGTTCGGAATCATAAACATTTTGCTAGCTGTAAGACAATGCTATATGGCTATTAGCCACACATAGTGTGGTGGAGGTGTTAGCCACACCTAATGTGATGAAGGTGTAAGCCACACATAGTGGGATCGAGGTGTTAGCCACACATAGTGGGATCAAGGTGTAAGTCACACATAGTGGGATCGAGGTGTTAGACACACATAGTGTGATCAATGTGTAAGTCACACATAGTTTGATCAAGGTGTTAGCTACATATCGAGCTAGGATCGAGGTGTAAGTCACACATAGTGGGATGGAGGTGTTAGTCACACATAGTGTGATCGAGGTGTTAGACACACATAGTGTGATCGATGTGTTAGCCACACATGGTGTAATCGAGGTGTTAGACATACATGGTGGGATGGAGGTGTTAACCACACTTGGTGTGATCGAGGTGTTAGCAAAACATGGTGGTATCGAGGTGTTAGCCACACACGGTGTGATCGAGGTGTTAGCCACACACGGTGTGATCGATGTGTTAGACACGGTGTGATGGAGGTGTTAGACACACTTGGTGTGATCGAGGTGTTAGACACACACTGTGTGGTGGAGGCGTTAGACACACACGGTGTGATGGAGGTGTTAGCTGCACACTGTGTGATCGAGGTGTTGGACACACACCGTGTGATCGAGGTGTTAGCCACACACGGGTGATCGAGGTGTTAGCCACACGCAGGGTGATCGAGGTGTTAGACACGCACGGTGTGATCCATGTGTTAGCCACACATGGAGTGATGGAGTTGTTAGACACACCTGGTGTGATGGAGGTTTTAGCCACAAATGGTGTGATAGAGGTGTTAGCCACACATGGTGTGATGGCGGTGTTATACATACATGGTGTGATGGAGGTGTTAGACACACCTGGTGTGATGGAGGTTTTGGCCACAAATGGTGTGATGGATGTGTTAGCCACACATGGTGTGATGAAGATGTTAGACACACATAGTGTGATGGAGGTGTTAGCCACGCATGGTGTGATCGAGGTGTTAGACACATATGATGTGATGGAAGTGTTATACACACATGGTGTGTTCGAGGTGTTAGACACAAATGGTGTGATGGAGGTGTTAGCCACACATGGTGTGATGAAGATGTTAGACACACATAGTGTGATGGAAGTGCTATCGAGGTGATAGCCACAAATGATGTGATGGAGGTGTTAGCCACACATGGTGTGATGAAGATGTTAGTCACATATGGTGTGATGGAAGTGTTATACACACATGGTGTGTTCGAGGTGTTAGCCACAAATGGTGTGATGGAGATGTTAGCCACACATGGTGTGATGAAGATCTTAGACACACATAGTGTGATGGAGGTGTTAGCCACGCATGGTGTTATCGAGGTCTTAGACTCACATGTTATGATGGAAGTGTTATACACACATGGTGTGTTCGAGGTGTTAGACACACATGGCGTGATGGAGATGTTAACCACACATAGCGTGATGAATGTGTTAGACAAACAAAGCTCGATCGAGGTGTTAAACACACATAGTGTGATGGAGGTGTTAGCCACACATGGTGTGATCGAGGTGTTAGCCACATTTGGTGTGATCGAGGTGTTAGTCACACATAGTGTAATCGAGGTGTTAGCCACACATATTGTGACATAATTGGTGGGATCGAGTTGTTAGCCACACATGGTGTGATTGAGGTGTTAGCCACACATAGTTTGATGGAGGTGTTAGCGACACTCTCGGTGTTAGCCACACATGGTGTGATGGAGGTGTTAGCCGCACATAGTGTGTTGTCGGTGTTAGACACACAACGTGTGATCGAGTAGTTAGACACACAAAGTGGGATGTAGGTGTTAGCCACACATAGTGTGACTGAGGCGTTAGGCATACATAGTGTGATTGAGGTGTTAAACATACATGGTGTGATCGAGGTGTTAGTCACACATGGTGTGATGGAGGTGTCAGACACACATGGTGTGATGGAGGTGTCAGATACACATGGTGTGATGGAGGTGTCAGACACACATGGTGTGATGGAGGTGTCAGACACACATAGTGTGATCGAGGTGGTGGGATCGAGTTGTTAACCACATATGGTATGATGGAGGTGTTAGCCACACATAGGGTGATGGAGGTGTTATCCACACTCTCGGTGTTAGTCACACATGGTGTGACGGAGGTGTTTGCCACACATAGTGTGATCGAGGTGTTAGCCGCACATAGTGTGGTGGTGGTGTTAGCCGCACATATTGGGATGGAGGTGTTAGCCATACAAGAGTTTGATGGAGGTGTTAGACACACAAAGTGTGATCGAGTTGTTAGCCACACATGGTGTGATAAAGGTGTTAGTCACACATGTTGTGATCGAGGAGTTAGCCACACATGGAGTGATCGAGGTGTTAGCCACACGGAGATGTTAGTCCCACATGGTGTAATGGACGTGTTAGCCGCACATGGTTTGATCGAGGTGTTTGTCACACATAGTGTGATCGAGCTGTTAGTCACACATGGTGTGATCGAGGTGTTAGACACACATGGTGTGATGGAGCTGTTAGTCACACATAGTGTGATCGAGCTGTTAGTCACACATAGTGTGATCGAGCTGTTAGTCACACATGGTGTGATCGAGGTGTTAGACACACATGGTGTGATCGAGGTGTTAGACACACATGGTGTGATGGAGCTGTTAGTCACACATAGTGTGATCGAGCTGTTAGTCACACATGGTGTGATGGAGCTGTTAGTCACACATAGTGTGATCGAGCTGTTAGTCACACATGGTGTGATCGAGGTGTTAGACACACATGGTGTGATGGAGCTGTTAGTCACACATAGTGTGATCGAGCTGTTAGTCACACATGGTGTGATCGAGCTGTTAGTCACACATAGTGTGAACGACGTGTTAGCCATACAGGTTGTGATGGAGGTGTTAGTCACACATAGTGTGAACGACGTGTTAGCCATACAGGTTGTGATGGAGGTGTTAGACACACATAGTGTGAACGACGTGTTAGCCATACAGGTTGTGATGGAGGTGTTAGTCACACATAGTGTGATCGAGGTGTAAGCCACACATAGTGGGATCGAGGTGTTAGTCACACATAGTGTGAACGACGTGTTAGCCATACAGGTTGTGATGGAGGTGTTAGACACACATAGTGTGAACGACGTGTTAGCCATACAGGTTGTGATGGAGGTGTTAGTCACACATAGTGTGATCGAGGTGTAAGCCACACATAGTGGGATCGAGGTGTTAGACACACATAGTGTGAACGACGTGTTAGCCATACAGGTTGTGATGGAGGTGTTAGTCACACATAGTGTGATCGAGGTGTAAGCCACACATAGTGGGATCGAGGTGTTAGACACACATAGTGTGAACGACGTGTTAGCCATACAGGTTGTGATGGAGGTGTTAGTCACACATAGTGTGATCGAGGTGTAAGCCACACATAGTGGGATCGAGGTGTTAGACACACATAGTGTGAACGACGTGTTAGCCATACAGGTTGTGATGGAGGTGTTAGTCACACATAGTGGGGTCGAGGTGTAAGCCACACATAGTGGGATCGAGGTGTTAGACACACATAGTGTGATCTTCTCAATTTGTAAAGTAAGTGTGATCCAGGACTTGTATTATATATATATATATTAACTTTATTCAGCATTAAACATTCAGTACAACGTTTATAGCCTACACACAATACATATTCAATACAGTGAGAACATCAAAAACATGGCATACAGAATCTACATTAAAGTTTACAGAGAAGCGTTATAGCTTTTTTTATTTCTTAAATGGAGAAAAGGTTGAAATGTAGTAAAGAAATTTAAACTTGCATTTCATTTCGAAGTTTAAATGCATAATAAACATATTTTGATAAGCTTATAATTGTTCTGTTCGAGTTATTAGACATTAACGCATCAAATTAAATTTATTATGTATTGCAGTATGAAGTGTTTTATTATTGGTGGATACAAACCTAATGTACTAGTAGTATTTATAGTCTGTTCCAATGTTTACGTTTACTGGCTTGTGATATATTGACCGTCATGAGTGATCGAGTATTTGAGCGATTATATTGCATGGTGGTTGCTAACACCAATTCCCGCCAAACTAATCAATTCTCCGCACTTCTCCTTCTGAAGACGTACAACACCTAGTTCATACCCATGAAGGTATCTTGGTCGTTCACGTGAGTGACAGAAAGGCAATTGTAATTCGTGAGAATGGTATCTACTAGCATCTCTACTTCCGAGTCTGGTAACACATTGTTTGTATATAGAGATATTATGCTTAAAATGATAAAATACCGTCGCGTGGGATATCAGTGTATATTAAATATTTGTTTTTTATTGTTTAAGGTATATACCGTACAATTGATTCTACCCTTAACAAAACCCAGAAGCAAGTGTTGTTTAATTTATAACTCCGACGGCCACAATCTCACAGTGCTGCCCAAATATAAGGAAAGGGATAGAGAGAAGACGGTAGTCCAATGATAAACCAGACCGAAGCACGCCTAGAAATGATTCCGCGAGGATTCCATGGAAATCTAGTGTACGCTCGAGATGATGTAGTGTGTGTTCTTTTTATATGCGCGTTATTATATGTAAAGCGTTAGGTATCATGGGTATAGACATTTTATGTTTAAACTTCCTAAAGTGGCATAAGTGTGTAGGTTTCTATTTGTCAGGTAAATCAGTCCTTTCGCACTGTAGTCAAACTTATGAAGAGCATGCATGATATTCAGCTTGAACTGGAATGTTGGTGCATCAAATGACACGTTTGCCAGCTTGTGGGAAGGGATCGCATAGCATTCGTATTGGCGGGATTGGTTGAGATGGGTAATTTAACGAGAATTTATTTAATGTATTTTATTTTACCAAACAGCATTGGTGGAGAACGCCATCTTTGTTTGTACTCTTGTTGTATCTGCGGCGAAAGATATTTATCAAACGACTATGATTGAGTAAGTAGATAATTCATGTCAGTCATTAATGACCGATTACATTAACTATATTGGAGATATAAATATTATATAGTATAACGTAAGGTTGAACATTGAACCACAAGGTAAAACTAGGTGATGACTTTGTGGCTTTAAAGTAGAATACCGCTTAAACCGGTGCTAGAGGGCGTGAGCGGTGTTGCACATTATCTCTCATGAACAGACACAATAAATAGTCTGCTAATTTTCTCTCTTTTTAGTAGTTTTGTTTCCAAGCGATCACTTTTTCAGTATTCATGAGAAGTAATATAATATGCAGCATCTCTCACGCCCCTAGCATCGGCTTAAGCAGTATTCTACTTCAAAACCACATGTGTTGAGTTAGTTGATCCAAAAAGACCATTACCAATTCCATTGAAAATGTGTTTTCTTACAAATATACAGTGTGATATATTTTTTTTTATACACCTATCAGTAGTATATACCTTAATTTTCCTATAATGGAATACAAAACCCACACCTAAAAGGGTTTCTGAATCCGTATCACTATACTACTAAACATATATTTATGTACATGTATCACTTTACTATACTACATACGTCGTATGGATCCGTATCACTATACTACTTGACACAGATTTATGTACATGTATCACTTTAATATACTACATACGTCGTATGGATCCGTATCACTATACTACTAAACATAGATTTATGTACATGCATCACTTTGCTATACTACATTATACTACATACGTCGTATGGATCCGTATCACTATACTACTAAACATAGATTTATGTACATGCATCACTTTGCTATACTACATTATACTACATACGTCGTATGGATCCGTATCACTATACTACTAGACACAGGTTTATGTACATGTATCACTTTAATATACTACATACGTCGTATGGATCCGTATCACAATACTACTAAACATAGATGTTATGTACATGTATCACTTTAATATACTACATACGTCGGATGGATCCGTATCACAATACTACTAAACATAGATGTTATGTACATGTATCACTTTAATATACTACATACGTCGGATGACGTCGACGTCGCCTCCCTGTTTAAACAAACAAACTAGTCTGTACGGTGCTATAATATTGTGCGAGCTTTCTTATGAAGGTATATATTAAAATGATCATTACTAGAGTAAGTGTTCTGAAAGTTGCATTATCTCTTGTGAATATGCCATATCTTCAGGATCAAACTCGAGGTAATTTGCCTCTCGTGAGATCCTGCAGATATGTCGTGTCAACTCGGGGTGGTACACTGTTCCAGATATGTCATGTCCACTCGTGGTGGTACACAGTTCCAGATATGTCATGTCCACTCGGGGTGGTACACACTTCCAGATATGTCATGTCCACTCGGGGTGGTACACACTTCCAGATATCGTTTGTAATACTCCTATTTTATCACACTCTTGCCTGTAAATCCGTTGTTTATGAATATACGATGCAGACGTAGTTAGTCATATCAATCTACTGGACAATAAAGCTATTTATTATATATTTTCCAATGAAATAGTGGATTTTTTTACTAAAATAAAACCTTAAATTTCATTGTTTATATGTTAACATGCCAGCCATATAAGCTTATATTTTTACTTCTTACGTTTTTAAGTAAAATTCTTAAAATATTATAAAAGTCATACACAAAAAAGAAGAAAACGTTTTAGAGGGTGGTCCTTTTTTTCTAGTAAGTATTTTTAAAATAGCTATCCCGCCAACAACAGCCACATTTCCAACATGTGTACACCTTTTCTCAACCTACTGACGAGTTATATATTTAACTTACATATTTTGAGAATACAAACGCAATAAACACAGTATAAACGGCTCTAACCAGCCAGGCCAAACGCCAAAACTGGAGCGTCGAATTAAGAGTTACCAACTCGTAATTAATTTTACTCATATTCAGTCGCGGGTATTTTAAGACCCCATGATCAAATCTATACTTTTAATTGGCATTTATACAGTATTATATGACCTGAAACTATGGACGGAGTTTTGATAACAATTTCTTTGTGCAATTGTTGCCGTTATTTGGCGGGTTAGTTTCTTTAAACGTTTCGAAACGCATACAAAATAGAAAAAGACTGGTCCCGTTTTTTGAAAAGTATATGATAAATAAGAAATGGGCATTTTCATATCATACCCTGCAAATGCCCATTCATTAGTTGCTATATATAAAATATACAGCGGGATACAATAGTATTATTACGAGAGTACCGTGATCGGTTAGTTTGTATTATTACTAGAGTACCGTGATCGGTAAGTTTGTATTATTACTAGAGTACCGTGATCGGTAAGTTTTATTACGAGAGGCTTGAGCAAACTTCCAGAACACTTACTCTAGTAATGATCCTTTTATTATATACCTCCATAAGAAATATTGAATGTTATAGCACAGTTTGCCTATAATAGATATGTACATGTATTGTAACATATCAAATATGTACATGTAGTGTAACATATCAAATATGTACATGTATTGTTATTTTTCAGAATTGTTTAAATTTATTTTTTAAATATTCTGTCATCGATAAAAATGATATAAATGAGCAATTAACCACCAAAGTAAATTGTACTGAACATATTAAGAAAAGAGGAAATAAAGTATTCCCAAATTACAGTTACAAGCCAGGGTTATCTATTTTAAACTGCGATAAAAAAAAACGTTTCTTGTATATATCGCCGAGGTCAACCGCATAATCGATGTTTATAACTTGGAGATTCCCAAATTACCTGAAAATATTTTTTGTAATTTATAATTATTTATTACTTTGCTTTATAACAGAAAACTGTTTATGTTTTTTGAACGTTTTAAACGGGTCATTTCATAGAGTTTCATTTGTTTAATCAAATTTAGCCCCAAAGCCTGATGTTCCCGTTTTAAATATGTTCTGCTTCTTTCAAAACAATAAATACTACAATACCCAGTATCTTGAAACAACATATACACAAATTGAAACGTTAAGAAACTAGACGAAAATGGAAAAGTTTAGTTATATCTACTTGAATCCACTGGTTTATGTCGTTTGTCCCTGCAGTCCATGCCCCATTCCCAGACTCCGTTTCTGTGGTGTTTAACCTCGCCCAATTAGGTGTGTGTAATGCTGGTTCATTGGCGACGTTCCAATATGACGAAGCAGAAAGAGAGTCGTCAGGAACTCCGTTTGGCCCCGATATTAAGTAGTCGGAACAGACTGCACAAATAAACATATTGTTGTTAGTAATAAAGATACGCAGTTTGTAAATAACACACTGTTTTAGTTCTTCTGGCCAATGGCCAGCATGGCTTATTATGCCATGGTGTGTTGTCCGTCGTCGACGCTTTCACGCCTTCATTGTGCATATGATATTTACCAAACTTGGACATAGTCGTAATATCGATGAAAGCTCCGAAGATCATCTGATATTTACCGAACTTGGACAGAGTCGTAATATCGATAAAAACTCGGAGGATCATCAGAACTTTACCAAACTTCAGGTTGGGTTTGTAATATGAAAACTTTATTAGAGTCTATCATTCGAACACGTTAAAGAACCATAAGACTGTATCCGTTAGACCTAAAAAGGGTGTTTCTAGTCTCGATCATCCAGACCTCTCGCGAGACTTCTCTCAAAGAAGTCAAAACGATGGTCTGGAGTAAAGCTTCTTTAAAATTGTTGACATCAAAACAGGAAACAAAACTTTTTTCTGTTTAGCCTTAGTACGGTTTGAGCAATTCCCGACTGCCTGTATATTCTAACCTGTCGCTGGAGTTGCTCTACGTAATCGGTATGGCGTAGATGAGATAATCCGTTAAACATTGAATTGGTAAACATCGCGATATAAGTAGATTTCAGAACTAAAATCGCAGTGCTGACTTTCAGTTGTTAATTTGTTATTTTGACTTTACTTTTCATGGCATATTTCATGAATATATTTATATTTCGTTGACCTTAATGCGTTTATGACGCCACTACGGGGTGATGAGTTTATGACGCAACTAACGGGTGATACGTTTATGACGCCACTACAGGGTGATGAGTTTATGATGCCATAACAAGGTGATCAGTTTATGACGCCACTACAGGTTGATCAGTTTATGACGCCACTACAGGGTGGTGAGTTTATGACGCCACTACAGGCTGATGACTTTACGACGCCACTACAGATTGATAAGTTGTTGACGCCACAACAGGGTTATGAGTTTATGACGCCACTACAAGGTGATGAGTTTATGACGCCTCTTCAGGATGGTGAATTTATGACGACACTTCAGGGTGATGAGTTTTGATGCCACTATAGGGTGATCAGCTTATGACGCCACTCCAGGGTGATGAGTTTATGACGACACTACGGGCTGATGAGTTAATGACGCCACTAAATGTTGGTGAGTTTATGACATCACTACAGGGTGAGTTTATGACGCCACTACGGGGTGATGAGATTATGACGTCAATACATGGTGATGAGTTTATGATGCCACTACAGGGTGATGAGTTTATAACGCCAATGCAGGGTGATGAGCTTATGACGCCAATACATGGTGATGAATTTATGACGCCACTACAGGCTGATGACTTTATGACGCCACTATATTCTGATGAGTTTATGATGTCTCTAAAGGGTGATGAATTTATGACGCCACTACAGGGTGATGTGATGAGTTTATGACGCCACTACATGGTGATATGTTTATGGCGCCACTACAGGGCGATGAGGTATGATACATATACAGGGTGATGAGTTTATGACGCCAATACAGGGTGACGTGTTTATAATGCCACTACATAGTGATAAGTTTATGACGCCACTACAGGGTGATGAGTTTAGGATGCCAGTACTAGGTGGTGAGTTTATGATGCCCCTACAGGGTGATGAGTCTATGACGCATACGGGGTGATGAGGTTATGACACCAATACAAGTTGATGACTATGATGCCACTACAGGGTGGTGAGTTTATGATGGCACTATAGGGTGATGAGTTCATGACGTCACTAAAGGATGATGAGTTTATGACACCACTAGAGGGTGACGAGTTTATGACGCCACTAGAGGTTGCGGTACACTAATTGCTATCCAATAGGGCACAATGCAAGCTTTTCCGAAGATAAAAAATAAAAATAAACATACTAATTCAAAAGATGTGTCTTATTTTTTAAGGTAAGTCCAAGTCCATTGTGCTAAAAGTTAAAATTCAGCATGTTTCCCCATACAGAACTTTCAATGGGGCCGCCATATTTGTTTACATGCAAAACCGCAGTAAAGATTTTCCTGTTTTTGAGTGGGGGTTAATCTCACAATTTCATGTTTAAAACCACATTCGGTAAAAAATAAATGCTCTCATTTTAATAAATTTTATTTATTAATTCATTAACAACTCTGAAAATGTATTTTGAAACATTTTTCTGGCATGTTTTAATTTTTGTGACCTTTCACTTCTGGCTTAGGTCACTACTGGAAAGGGGCGTGGCCAGGCCCATGCTATATTTAGGATACCGCAACCTACAGGGTGATGAGTGTATGACACCACTACAGGGTAATAAATTTAAGACGCCACTACATGGTGTTGAGTTTATGACGACAATACGGGATAAAAAGTTTATGACGCCACAACGGGGTGATGAGTTTATGATGCCAACATAGGGTAATGAGTTTATGATGCCAATACAGGGTGATGAGTTTATGACGCCACTACATGGTGAGGAATTTATGACGCAACTACAGCGTGATGAGTTTATGACGCCACTACAGGATGATGATTTTATGATGCCATTGAAGGTTAATAAGTTTATGATGCCAATACAGGGTGATGAGTTTATGACGCCACTACAGGGTGATGAGTCATATGGTGCAATCAAGGGTGATGAGTTTATGACGCCACTACAAGGTGATGAGCTTATGATGCCAATACAGGGTGATGAGTTTATGACGCCACTACAAGGTGATGAGCTTATGATGCCAATACAGGGTGATGAGTTTATGATGCCAACACAGGGTGATGCGTTTATGATGCCAATACATGGTGATGAGTTTATGATACCAATACTGGAGGTTGAGTTTATCACTTATACGGCCTGATATGCTTATTACGCCAATACAGTGTGATGAATTTATGACCGATACTGGGTGATGTGTTTATGATGCCAATAAAAGGTTATGAGTTTATGACGCATATAAGGTGAGGAGTTTATTACGCATACGGTGTAAGGAGTTTCTGACGCAGATTGATGAGTTTATGATGCCAATACAGATTGATGAGTTTATGATGCCAATGCAGGGTGATGAGTTTATGATGCCAATATATAAGGATTTGTTTATGATGCTAATACAGAACGATGAGTCTATAATGCCAATGTAGTGGCACACATAAACAATATAAGGTGATGACTTCATGACGCCAATACAGGGTGATACGTTTATTACGCCTATACAATGTGATGAGTTGATGATGCAAATACAGGGGGATTGGTTGATGATGCCAATATAGGATGATGAGTTTATTCGCATAAACAGGGTGATGAGTTTATGATACCATCACAGGGTGATGAGTTTATGCAGTCGATACAGGATAATTTCAGTTTATGACCCCAATACAGGTTGATGAGTTTATGATGCCATCACAGGGTGATGAGTTTAGATGCCAATACAGGAGGATGAGTTTTGATGCCAATACGGGGGATGAGTTTATGACGCCAATACAGGGTGATGAGTTGATGACGCATATGGGTAGATCGGTCATGACACCAATAAAGGGTAATGCATTTATGATGCCAATACAGGTGGTCAGTTTATGACGCCAATACATGGGGATTAGATCCTGGCACAAATACAGGGTTATGAGTTTATGATGCCAGTACAGGTTGATGTGTTTATGACGCCAATATAGGTAGGTCGGTGAGTTTTTGACACCAATATAGGGTGATGAGTTTATGAACCAAATACAGTGTATTGAGGTTATGACGCCAATACGGTAGATGCGTTTTATGACGCCAATACATGACGATACGTTTATTTCGCCAATACAGGAAGATACGTTTATTACTCCAATACAGAGGATGAGTTTTATGACGCCAATACAGGAGAATACGTTTATTTCGCCAATACAGGGGATGAGTTGTATGACGCCAATACAGGACGATACGTTTATAATGCCAATACAGGGGATGAGTTTTATGACGAAAATACAGGACGATACGTTTATTTTGCCAATACAGGACGATAAGTTTATTACGCCAATACAGGGGATGAGTTTTATGACGCCAATACAGGACGATACGTTTATTATGACACTACAGTGGATGAGTTTTATGACGCCAATACAAGGATGAGTTTTATGACAACAATACGGGAGATGAGTTTTATGACGCCAATACAGGACGATACGTTTATTACGTCAATACAGAAGATGAGTTTTATGACGCCAATACAAAACGATACGTTTATTACCCCAATACATGAAATGAGTCTTCTGACACCAATACAGGAAGATATGTTTATTTCGCCAATACAGGACGATACGTTTATTACGCCAATACGGGAGATGAGATTTATGACGCCAATACAGGACGATACGTGTATTACGTCAATACGGGAGATTAGTTTCATGACACCAATACAGGACGATACGTTTACTACGCCAATACGGGAGATGAGTTGTATGACACCAATACAGAACGATACGTTTATTACGTCAATACGGGAAATGAGTTTTATGACACCAATACAGGCCGATACGTTTATTTCGCCAATACGGGAGATGAGTTTTATGACACAATACAGGCCGATACGTTTATTACGCCAATACGGGGGATGAGTTTTATGAAAACAATACAGGACGATACGTTTATTACGCCAATACGGGAGATGAGTTTATGACACCAATACAGGACGATACGTTTATTATGCCAATACGGGAGATGAGTTTCATGTCACCAATACAGGACGATACGTTTATTACACCAATACAGGGGATGAGTTTTATTACTCCAATACTGGAGATGAGTTTTATGACGCCAATACAGGACGATACATTTATTACACCATTACAGGGGATGAGTTTTATTACGCCAATACTGGAGATGAGTTTTATGACGACAATACAGGGGATGAGTTTTATGACGCCAATACAGGACGATACGTTTATGACGCAATCAAGGGGATCAGTTTTACGATGCCAATACAGGACGATACGTTTATGACGCCAATACAGGGGATGAGTTTTACGATGCCAATACAGGACGATACGTTTATTACATCAATACAGGGAATGCGTTTTATTACGCCAATACTGAAGATGAGTTTTATGACGACAATACAGGGGATGAGTTTTATGACGCCAATACTGGACGATACGTTTATGACGCAATACAGGGGATGAGTTTGATGACGCCAATACAGGACGATACGTTTATGGCGCCAATACAGGACGATACGCTTATGACGCCAATACAGGGGATGAGTTTTATGACGCCAATACAGGACGATACGTTTATGACGCCAATACGGGAGATGAGTTTTATGACGCCAATAGAGGACGATACGTTTATGACGCCAACACAGGGGATTAGTTTTATGACGCCAATACAGGACGATACGTTTTTAACGCCAATACAGGAGATGAGTTTTATGACGCCAATACAGGACGATACGTTTATGACGCCAATACAGGGGATGAGTTTTATGACGCCAATAGAGGACGATACGTTTATGACGCCAACACAGGGGATTAGTTTTATGACGCCAATACAGGACGATACGTTTTTAACGCCAATACAGGAGATAAGTTTTATGACGCCAATACAGGACGATACGTTTATGACGCCAATACAGGGGATGAGTTTTATGACGCCAATACAGGACGATACGTTTATGACGCCAATACAGGGGATGTGTTTTATGACGCCAATAGAGGACGACGTTTATGACGCCAATACAGGGGATGAGTTTTATGATGCCAATACAGGACGATACGTTTATGACGCCAATACAGGGGATGAGTTTTATGACGCCAATAGAGGACGATACGTTTATGACGCCAATACAGGAGATGAGTTTTATGATGCCAATAGAGGACGATACGTTTATGACGCCAATAGAGGACGATACGTTTATGACGCCAATACAGGACGATACGTTTATTACGCCAATACAGAACGATACGTTTCTTTCGCCAATTCAGGACGATACGTTTATTACGCCAATACAGGGGATGAGTTTTATGACGCCAATACAGGAGAATACATTTATTTCGCCAATACAGGGGATGAGTTGTATGACGCCAATACAGGACGATACGTTTATTACGCCAATACAGGGGATGAGTTTTATGACGACAATACAGGACGATACGTTTATTTTACCAATACAGGACGATAAGTTTATTACGCCAATACAGGGGATGAGTTTTATGACGCCAATACACGACGATACGTTTATAATGACACCACAGGGGATGAGTTTTATGACGCCAATACAGGAGAATACATTTATTTCGCCAATACAGGGGATGAGTTGTATGACGCCAATACAGGACGATACGTTTATTACGCCAATACAGGGGATGAGTTTTATGACGACAATACAGGACGATACGTTTATTTTACCAATACAGGACGATAAGTTTATTACGCCAATACAGGGGATGAGTTTATGACGCCAATACACGACGATACGTTTATAATGACACCACAGGGGATGAGTTTTATGACGCCAATACAGGAGAATACATTTATTTCGCCAATACAGGGGATGAGTTGTATGACGCCAATACAGGACGATACGTTTATTACGCCAATACAGGGGATGAGTTTTATTACGACAATACAGGACGATACGCTTATTTTACCAATACAGGACGATAAGTTTATTACGCCAATACAGGGGATGAGTGTTATGACACCAATACACGACGATACGTTTATAATGACACCATAGGGGATGAGTTTTATGACTCCAATAACGGACGATACGTTTATTTTGCCAATACAGGGGATGAGTTTTATGACGCCAATACAAGGATGAGTTTTATGACATCAGTACGGGAGATGAGTTTTACGACGCCAATACAGGACGATACGTTTATTACGCCAATACAGAGGATGAGTTTTATGATGCCAATACAAAACGATACGTTTATTACCCCAATACATGGGATGAGTCTTCTGACACCAATACAGGACGATACGTTTATTTCGCCAATACAGGACGATACGATTATTACGCCAATACGGGAGATGAGATTTATGACGCCAATACAGGACGATACGTTTATTACGCCAATACGGGAGATGAGTTTTATGACACCAATACAGAACGATACGTTTATTACGTCAATACGGGAAATGAGTTTCATGACACCAATACAGGACGATACGTTTATTTTGCCATTACGGGAGATGAGTTTTATGACACAATACAGGCCGATACGTTTATTACGCCAATACGGGGATGAGTTTTATGACGCCAAGACAATGAGATGAGTTTTATGACGACAATACGGGAAATGAGTTTTATGACGCCAATACAGGACGATTCGTTTATTACGCCAATACAGGGGATTAGTTTTTTGACGCCAATACGGGACGATACGTTTATTTCACCAAGACAGGGTGAATTTAAATGTGTTTTTTAAACTTGCTTGGAAACCAAATTCATGTTTCTTTAAATGGCACACATATTAAGTGGCACCCATCTATTCTAAGGAATATATTCCTGGACAAACTGGCCACAATTGCTTGCTTAACAATATTTGGACATTTCGACCCTAAATTATGAAACCAAATCCGTTTTAATTATTTTGATTTGTTTTCGCTGCACATCTTGCAGATGTAAAAATATTATTTCCAGGGTTGAGTTTATAATATGAAAACTCAACTTCCTGTTTCAGACTTTGTTGTGTGTTTCACATTAGGCATATGAGTTTGTTGGCAATTAATGTATTTCTAATACAAAAATCAAACTAAAATACGATTCTAAAGCACACAAGACTGAATGTTTGCCTTCTTTGAAAATAATGGTGCAATGGCTAGCGATCAGAAATGTACAACGAGTTACATAGATGGTCGTGGGTTCGAGACCCATATGGGCTTTTTTATATTTTTGTTGACTGAATTACTGAGTTATTACTATGTTTTAAGTGTGTGTGTGGTGGGTGTGGGGTGTGTGACTTGAAATCACGTGCCCCTCACCGCTGTGTGTTCGATACCTCATGGGACATTCCTGCACCAGTAGAAGCTGGAAAGTCGCCATATATATGTTTTCAAGTTTGAATCGCTCCATTTTGAGCATTAAGTCGAACAAGTGATCACCGTGGTAATTAAATTGTTTTTTTTATTTATTTTTTATTTTTATTTTTAGCATGCCGTGACCAATCAAATAAAATCTGAGATATTGCACCCGAACATTGTATATTTTGTTTGATACTGCAGAGAATAGCACTTAAATTAGTTTATGGTAACTCTAACCCTGCAGTAGTAGCTTCTTAGTAATACAAATATCAGCCAATATTAAAGTCCTCAAAATAATTTCAAAATAAAATCATCTCCTTTGTCAAAGATTTTACTAATTACTTCGCCATTTTCAAATGTGAGATGTAAGTTCTTTTAAGCAAGATACTATTATCTATAGTTGGAAAGAAAGGAGTGCCATTGTTCAATATGTCATCCAGATACCGAGAGGTGTCATAAAAGTCTTCAATTACATCTGCCTGAGTATCTGTGAAATACTCAAGATGGAATCTCTTTCATAGCAATACAAGAACAGATCTTCGACAACAGATGCAAAATTTGTAACCATAGGGATACCAACAATTTATCTGTACTGCGACAGCAGGTGCACAGTTTGTAACCATAGGGATGCGCACAGTTTGTAATCATAGGGATACCACCAGTTTGTAACCATAGAGATACCAACCATTTATCTGTAAACGGTAGTTCCAGACCTGACGAAATATTATCTTATACGAATATGAGTGCTTCACAAACTTCTTGGAAAGTCCCCATAGTGTAACTGTCTAAACTGCCGTTAGTGAAAAAACAAAACTTTAATATTGTTATGGGCAAACAAATTAATGTAGTCTCTTCTCCAGCGAAAGTTGTTTTTTGAATGAGAGCAATAAGTATTTTTTTTTAATACTTCTTGGTGATGTGGTAAGGTTGTATATAGCGATGCAAAGTCATAAATACTTATAGATGAAACTTGAATGTGGTAGGGTTGTATATAGAGTTGCTTAGTCATAAATACTTATAGATGATGTGGTAGGGTTGTATATAGAGTTGCCAAGTCATAAATACATATAGATGATGTGGGAAGGTTGTATATAGAGTTGCAAAGTCATAAATACTTAAAGATGATGTGGTAGGGTTGTATATAGAGTTGCAAAGTCATAAATATTTCTAGATGATGTGGTAAGTTTGTATATAGAGTTGCAAAGTCATACTAATTGAGCAGCAAGTTCCATATTTCAGCAAACCACCCGGCCACAAAAAGTAACAGCAAGTGTCATATATCAACATGTTGGGGAATGTCTGAAATTTATCAGGCTGCCGGCATAAATCGCAGATTTTTGGTACTAAGCGAGAAATCCAAGATGGCGGACAAAATGGCCGCCATTTTTTAAAAAAAACATGATATATTTGATAATTACAATACCAACATCATTTCTTTCACAAACATTAACTGTTTTTGTTATTTTAAATGAACTATGTATGCAGTTCAGTAATACAAATAAGTTACAGCTGAAAATATTGCAAAAATGATTTTTTTGGCTAATTAACGGCGGAAAAATGGCTCAAAACTTACAAAATTTGGGGTACCACCTACAATTTTAAATTGTTTAATATCTTATTTCGTTATTTTTTGCACATTTTTGTTCATTAAAATATACAGTGGTGTATGTCCTGCACAAAAATGTATACTGTTACGTTTTATAGACCCCGAACTCTCAAAATCGAAAAAAAAGTGGGTGGGGTATTTTGACATGAGAAAATCTGTAAATTCGTAGTAAATCGCTTTACTGAAAAAAGGCTATTATTTCTTTACTGCTTGACTTATAAGATTACAATAAACTGGAGATTGTTGTTACTGAAAATACCAACGCAACTGAATAGATTACAGACTCAAACGAAATCAAGGTCAAGGTCATATTCAAGGTCAAAAGGTAAAAATTCTTAAAAAAATGGTATTTCACCAGAAACCTTCCCTAATAATTTTATAAACCTTCCCTAATAATTTTGTCAATGTATATAAATACAACTGTTATTGCATGTTCGTATACTAGGCAATGTATACTCTTTCCAACAGTAGGCTTTTTATTGTCCTCCGTTTGGTAACCATGGTTTATATGTGGTCAGAAATGTTTCCCGAATAAGCGAAACACATGGTCCGTTGTCGAATCATCTACAAATTCAACATCGTCTATGAAAAGAAATTGCTCGAAGCAGCCAAGGATAAAGATGACAAGATTTCGTCGCAGAGGCAAGGTATCACAGACAGAAAAAAAACATGTCTAGCGTCATATATAAAACAAAAACAGATCAAGAAAGAAAGTTCACTCAGTGAAAACATAAATTTGGATTATATAGCAGTTCTTTTAAAACGCGAAATTGAGGAAGACATTGAAAACAGTTTGAAGTATTTGAGTTAGCATCATTAAGAGACACGTTCATTAAGTTAGCCAATGAAAATGGTCTGTTGATCGAAAACATAAGAAACAGAAAAATAAAAAAGGTACTACGAGGGGCATTCAATATATTCTGTCACTAATACGCTTCCGTAGAAACCACCTTACATTACCGCACTAAAAACTCGTGCATTTGAAGGCGATTTCACTAACAACGTACATGCAAATAGCGGTTTAATCCGATAACAATTGACGGAGATATACATTGTTGAATTATGCGCACTCATGTATAGTGGCTATATTTCAATGCTATTATGAAAAGTGAAGAAAAAATTGAAATTAGGGCTTACATTAAAGCCAGAGTTGCTTTAAAAGTACCTGCAAAAGAGATTTATGCTGAACTGTGCCGTGTACATGGCAGTTCTGCCGTGGCAAAGAGAAAGGGTTTTCGTTGGGCTAAGACATTTAAAGAGGGTGAACTTAGCATTTAAGACCGTAACCGTCCTGGCAGGCCTGTTGCTGAAGCAACAAAGGAGAACATTGATGCTGTGAAGGCCATGGCAGACGAAGATGGGCGGTATACAGTTTCAAAGATAGCTAATAGTTTTGGCATCTCAGAAGGCACAACTCATCACATTTTGACCAACTGTTTGAAATTAAAGAAGCTTTGTGCTAGGTGGGTCCCTCATTTGCTGTCAACTGAACAAAAGGCCAAACGCTTAAAATGTGCTAAAAATCTGCTTAAAAAATATGAAAATTGTCATCCTAGAAAATGTTTTGAGTTGCTCACTGGAGATGAAACGTTGGTGTACTATTTTGAGCCCCAGCGGCGGATAAACAATAAACAATGGTTTTGTAAACATCAGAGAAGACCGATTATTGCAAAACAAACACAAAGCGCTAAAAAAGATTTTGTATGCAGTTTTCTTTAATTCCAGTGGCCCTGTTTTACAAATTCCATCCAAACTGGGAAAAACCATCACAACCAAATTGTACAAGGACAAATTTCTCAAAGTAATCAAAAATAATTACAATAACAAATGCCCAAGTAAAGTTCTGAATGGCATCCAGCTGATTCATGACAATGCCTCAGCACACAAAGCTAAAACCTTGCAGTCGTTCTTGGAGCAAGAAAAAGTGGTACAGCTTGCACACCCAACTCTCTCCCGACTTTAGTCACTGTGACTTTTTCCTATTCCCTTTGCTGAAGAAAAACCACTCTGGCAGACGCTATGCTTCCATAAGTGCCCTTGGTGCCGGAATATTTCAGTGTCTCAACAGTATACCAAGGGGAGATTACTTTGCTAACTTTACGTCATGGATAGCGCGATTCCGAAAGGGTGTATCTGTTCAGGGGGAATACTTTGAAAGATTGTAATAAGAAGTTGTTTTATATTTCCAGTATCTGTTAGTTCCGAATACCAGTGACAGAATATATTGAACCCCCCTCGTACAAAAGGTTTGGCCTGAACTACCAATAATTCCACGAGAAGGACTAAGCAGTTTAGTGTGTTCCTCTTATATAAGCGTGGAGCTAGCTCTGAAAGCAGCATGCACGTTTGGTAATGTTTTGACAACCTTAACAGAAGAAAACGAAATCTTAGCTGACATTAAGGTGTTGCCAAAGTCATATTGAAAGTGAAAATGTGTAAAGTAAACAAGTGCTATTCTCAGTTATTATGGGGTCTAATCTATTAAAATTTCACCTAAAGACTCATCATGATTGACACAATAAGTTGGCATTGAATTTTTGTGAAATAACCAGTTTTAAGTATGATGTGCAAAAAGTAAGTTTTTATCCTAAAAAATCATGTTCTCATTCAAACATGTACTTTAGACCTTAAAACTTTGTCAAAAGATAGTTCCTCTATGATATGAGGTAGAAGGTGTTTTAGAATTATTTTTTTTTACATGAGAAAGAAATTATAGGCAAAAAAGACTTTACTTCCTGGTTTATTGGCCTAAAATTCACAGAATATAGAGGTTTGTAGAGATTCAACTGCAGAGATTCTACAATGAATTGTTGCTTGTTGTTTTGCATAGTGGTAAACCGAATATTTATCTAGGTAGAAGGTGTTTTAGTTTTTTTAAACATGCCTTAGTTATGATTGAATTGTGATTTAAATCTTTGTTTACATGTTTACCTGATAGCTTCCGGTTATATACTTTTGACTGTGTCCAAAGATAGTGTATTGATTTTGGTTTTATAACATATTGATTGGATCCTTTAGACATATACTTCAAACTTGATAGAATAGACTTTGAAAAATATTATGCTTTTATTAGAAAATTTGGCTACTTTCACTTTCAACACAATTACAGGTAGGTATTACAGTACAGGTAAAACTAATCACTTTGACATCACCTTAATGTTTCCCATGACAAGCATACAGATGAGCAGATTTTGCATAAAGTAGCTGGAATTATAAGAAATAGGTTCCAAACTGTAAATAAATTAGATAAGGAGTACTTTTCTTCCAATGAAATAACTCTATATGGCCAAAAAAAGTTTGTTGATCAATTGTTGTACAAGTTTTTGGGTTGAATCACAAGCAAGGAGCACTATGACAATGTTACGAGTGATTATGATGAATCAGTTCAAAATACAAAGTGATTGGCATTGTGTTGTGATTTGATGTTTGCTGCTACCTCCGTTGTCACCCCGAAGCATCTTTGACTATCCGTTCATCTCCATCATTTGTATGGCAGTAGGAAGCTCATTGATGACATGTACGGCATTGGTTACACAGTCTCATTTACAGAGGAAGTGAGGGTTCAAGAACCAGAAACCGCCAATATCATGAAACGTAAGGAACTCATGTACAGTTGTTGTATGGGGATGTTTTGCGATGACAGGTCCGAGCCTTGGACACTATTTCAGTCACAGGTTACTTCTGATAAGTTGATAGAACCATGTGAAGTTGCATTTAACCCAATAATTATGTCAACACCTACACATTACAACACCATTTATACTACCATCAAGCGTGTTAAAGAGCAAATGAATGCTCTAGATCAAAACGTGTGTCCTGTCTTCTTTGACATGGGGTTATTAACAAAGGCATTAGAGGTAGTTTGGGCCAAAACGTCTGAGCTTGACGGGGTCATACCTGTTGTGTATTTGCAGGAATTGGCTTCCTTTACGACGACGCAGGTCTGAAACAGTTGCTTTCAGATTCTGATGTATTTGCACACAATACTGCACAGCATATTCTAGCTGGAAAGGATTTTGATAGGGGCTTGAAAGCGTTCTTGATGCTAGATGAGGTTCTGACATCTCGGTTTCTGTTACATTTTAAGTTGTCGTGCATTTCGAGGAACGTTCTCTTTGACCAATATGGTTGTCTGGAACATGAGGCCAATGATCATGGTGAAAAATTGAGATTTCTGGAATCGGTAGTTGTTCCATTGCTTGATGAGTTCAGTTTGAAGGGACGAGAACTGTCTCCAACATTCAAGTTTTGGGATAATTACCTTACAAACATGTCAACTCCATTCAAACTCTTTTTGTCTGCGTCAAGACATGGTCTCTGGGAGGTATATGAGTACTCCAAATCCCAATTTCTACCCTTTTTCTTTCCGTCCAATCGCACCATTTATGCCAAGTACATGCCGTATATGGTACTCGGTATGCAGATAGTTCCTTATGAAGTGAAAAGCATTTTTTCACACGGAAACTTTGTTGCCAAGTTGACAGATGGAATATTCAATTCTGTGTGGATAGATTACTGTCTAAAGGTTACGGAGAATAAGGCTTTAAAATAAAATCTAGTGGTGGGATAGTAGGTCTAACTCATAGAGATAATGCACTTAGTAGATGGTTTCTTTCGCGGCTTCTTACTGCCAAATATTCCCATGTTTATTCCAATCAAGGTCTTAGTAGAGGTGAAAATCAAATCACAGGCATCACACAGACAATGAACCTTACAAGAAGGCTTACAATGACAATATCAAGACAATGCAAGCACTGTTTGATCACTTTCAGTATTGTATATCCTCCATCAAGATTATTAAATTTTGCTACTGGCGTGTCTATGTCCCCTGAAGTTGAAATCAGCCTTTTAAATTGCTTTGACAAGGGTTCTGATTGCCTTGACATGTTTGTGGAAGAGAGGCTTGTAGTCAAAGAGGGACATGAATCACCATGTCTCAGTTTCTATAATCCGATCCCCAGTATTAGTGCAAAAACCATGGGTGGTAAATGTCGAGTCATCTAGTCTAAATCAAAAGACATACCGATTATTGCAGAGGAAATGTACATTCATCTACTGGCAATGAATTCGTTTAAAAAGGTTCCCCTACGGCGTGTTATGGGATTTGAGAATGCCCCTGTCTTTCTCATTTTATTTACAGATGAAGGGGAGAAGATGTCCTCCACATAGGCTGATTTCATGCTCAAGTTTCCAAAGGCCCATTATCATACTCATTCTTTTTCCCCCTCTGAAAATGCTGACTGTATCATTTTCGATGGAATGGCTGTCGTGCAGATTCTTCAACCATTAACCCAGCAAAGGTCAGTCTACAAAGAATGGCAAAATCATTTTGTCACGCAGCAAAAGTTCCCTCAAAATCCATGTTATTTTTGACAGGTACTTGCCACATAGTGCCAAAAGTCAAACACGCATAAAACGTGGAGAAGATCAGTCCCAGTCCAGAGCATTTGCAATTCAACCTGACATGACCATCACTGATTGGAAGATTGCACTTTGCAAAAAAATTCAAGAAGGAGCTCACCAAGTTTTACATTATCTACCTTGCACAAAACTCTGTTGAACTTCTTTCTGGTGACAAGTCCATTGTTGTAAGTGGTGGTCTTGAAAAAAAGTACTCTGTATAACTTCCAAAGTCATTTCATATGTTCCAGTACTATTCACGTCACAAGAGGAGGCTGATACTGTGATGATGCTACACGCAAAGTATGTAGCAAATGAAGGCATCACAACGCTCATGCTTTTTAGTCCAGACACAGATGTGTTAGTACTTCTCATACACCATTTCAGAACAATTGGAATATCAACAGTTTATTTTCAGACAGGAAGAAAGTCTCTCCATACTGACATGACAAGATGCATTCCTTTACATAAAATTGTGCATGCGATGTCACCAGAACAGTTGCATATTCTGCTGGTGGTGTACTGTTTAACTGGATGCGATACGTGCAGTTCATTCTTTGGCGTTGGCAAGAAGTCAGCCTTCAAACTGCTAATGAATAAGGCCCCTTCCTTTGAGGGATTAGGCTGTTTAGGAGAAGTTCCTGAACTGACAAATGGTCAGGTTTGTTCC
Source organism: Cyrtodaria siliqua (assembly GCA_037043455.1). Lineage (NCBI taxonomy): Eukaryota > Metazoa > Mollusca > Bivalvia > Adapedonta > Hiatellidae > Cyrtodaria > Cyrtodaria siliqua. The sequence goes on along the minus strand of JAWPHD010011044.1, from coordinate 40,940 downwards.
TGTACTCAATTTGTTGGTGAACTATATGGCCATCTAAATTGTACCTCACTCAATGCATTGCGAACAGAAAGGGTTGTCAGAAACAAACATGTCAAATCCAGGCGATTGACTCCGACAGACGACAGTTTCATGTTGCATCTACAGCGATGTCTCTATCAGTTGCTGGTCTGGAAAGGGGCGTTGGTCGCGGACGCCAATACTCCAAACTTGACTGACTATGATTACTCAATTGATTCTCAGTCAGGGTTAGCTGTACCACAGATAATGTCACAGCCTGCAGCACCTCCAGAGTTGCTCAGTGATATTGTATGTTGCTGTGATGATGTCTGTGAGATTTTCTGTGTTTGTTCGTCACTTGAACAACCTTGTACAGTGGCATGCGAGTGCAAAGCTTGCACCGAGTCAGAAGCTTGCTGTAGAAACATATTTACAGTCCTTTCAACTGTCATGTAAATGACACTGAAATAGATTTTTGAACATGGCGATACCTGTTAAGTAATCAATAGTGTTTGAAAGATTATTACCTAGTGTGCTCCAATAACATGACATGGTTGATTTATACAATGTATACATTTTACAATGTTAGTTTATGTTAGTTACTTAATGTTTCTCTAAGTTACTAAATGTGTCTCTATTAGAATAGTGCATACATGTATACACACAAACATCAGTATAGCATTGGTTTCCAATATTTCACTCAAACTGCGAAAGACGACGGCCACCTTCGACGCCATATTGAATTTCTCCATGATTTCCAAATGGTGGATAATTAAAATGCACCCCGTTGGAAAGAGTTAACACTACAGATTATATTGACATGCAATATAAGTTCTTTTCATGTACATTGACAACATATCAGGGAAAATAATGGTGAAATATCTTTTTTTTCATGTTTTTGACCTTTTGACCTTGAATATGACCTTGACCATGAACATTTTAAGTATGTAAACTATTAATTTGAGTTGGTATTTTCAGTAACAATAGTTTCCTGTTTATTGTAAGCTTATAAGTCTAACAGTAAACACATTATAGCCTTTTTTCAGTAAAGCCATTTATTACGAATTTACAGATTTTCTCATGTCAAAATACCCCACCCACTTTTTTCGATTTTGAGAGTTCGGGGTCTACTAAAACGTAATAGTATACATTTTTGTGCAGGACATACACCACTGTATATTTGAATAAACAAAAATATGCAAAAAATAACGAAATAAGATATTAAACAATTTAAAATTGTAGGTAGTACCCCAAATTTTGTAAGTTTTGAGCCATTTTTCAGCCGTTAATTAGCCAAAAAAATAATTTCTGCAATATTTTCAGCTGTAACTTATTTTTATTACTGAACTGCATACATAGTTCATTTAAAATAACAAAAACAGTTAATGTTTGTGAAAGAAATGATTTTGGTATTGTAATTATCAAATATATCATGTTTTTTTAAAAAAAATGGCGGCCATTTTGTCCGCCATCTTGGATTTTTTGCTTAGTACCAACAATCTGCAATTTATGCCGGTAGTCTGATAAACTTCAGACATTCCCGAACAGTTTGATATATAACACTTACTGTTACTTTTTGTGGCCGGGTTACTTCTTAACTAAGCCACTTCTGTGAACTTTGCTGCTCAATTATACATACCTATAGATGATGTGGTAGGGTTGTATATAGAGTTGCAAATTCATAAATACTTATAGATGATGTGGTATGGTTGTATATAGAGTTGCAAAGGCATACATACTTATAGATGATGTGGTAAGGTTGTATATAAAGTTGCAAAGTCATAAATAATTATAGATGATGTGGTAGGGTTGTATATAGAGTTGCAAAGTCATAAATACTTATAGATGATGTGGTAGGGTTCTATATAGATTTGCAAAGTCATTAATACGTATAGATGATGTGGTAGGGTTGTATATAGAGTTGCAAAGTCATGAATACTTATAGATGATGTGGTAGGGTTGTATATAGAGTTGCAAAGTCATAAATATTTATAGATGATGTGGTAGGGTTGTATATAGATTTGCAAAGTCATAAATACTGATGAATGATATGGTAGGCTTGTATATAGATTTGCAAAGTCATAAATACTTATAGATGATGTGGTAGGGTTGTGTATAGAGTTGCAAAGAAATATAAAAAGATCGGACAGGGAAAGTAGCATTCAAGGAGGACAGTAAACCACAAAACACAAACAAACACGCAAACAGACAAACAAGAAGGCAAAAGCAAGAATAAATGCAAACGACATCACAAACACAAAAAGGGTTGACAATAGGGCTACCGCCTTGGAACGGTCAGTGGCAAAGTAGGCCACTGGGGGTTTACACCGGTCCAAGGGTGCACCAAACCTCACACTTACCCTACTGTCATCCCATTAAAACAGGACAGTGTAAATAAAGAAATCCCCGCCATGATCTAATCTCTAACCAACAAGGCAGCATCAATAGGCAATATAAGTAAAACACAAATATGCTCGTGTAAATATAATACAAAACAACAATAGCCTAGAAAGCCACAATGAAGGTACTCAATGACTTGGCAGAAGCCAGAGCAGTAAGAGAATACACCATTAAAGGCACGACAAAAAAGATCATGGACAAACATCAAACGCCACCGTCCCAATGGGTTTTAGGTAGGCGTCATCATAGGGTCCACAGCCTGTCCGGTCATCGTACAATTAAAGAGGAAAGCATAGTGGCGAACTGTAAAAGGGTCCACCACCAAGCATGCAGTACGTTGCAAAATGATAGGGTCATAACCTCTTTTGATAAACTTTTTAACAAGTTTAACAAAGATAGTATGAAAGTGATCATGACCAAGAATCTTACGAAGTTTATAAATCACATCACCATAGAAGTCAGGTTGTGATAGTCCTTGTCGCAGAAGAGTCCTTAAATTACATTTATATTTGGAAAGAAGATCAGGGTTACGATAATAAAATTTTGCAAAGGTTTTACGAAGTTTATGGTAACGGTAACCCTGATTGAGTAACTTTTTAGTGATACAAAGATTACGAATATTAAAGTCCTAAACTCGAGTACAAGCTCTAGACAAACGAATAAGTTGAGACAGATAAACCCCATAAGAAGTTGCTCGGGGAACATCCCCATCCAAGTGGGGATAATTAACAATGTCAAAATTAAAATCATCTCTCTTGTCATAGATTTTGCTAATTATTTTACCATTTTCAATCGAGAGATCTAAATCAAGAAAAGAAGCCTTATTATCAGATATATTTTCTTTATTAAGCCGAAGTTCTTTAGGATAAATATTATGAACCATAGTTGGAAAGAAAGGGTTGTCAACGTTCAGTATGTCATCCAGATACCGAGAGGTGTCATTAAAAGCTTCAATAACATCTGCCTGGGTATCTGGTGAAAGACTCAACATGAAATCCCTCTCATAGCAAAATAAAAACAAATCTGCGACAAGTGGTGCACAGTTCGTACCCATAGGGATACCAACAATTTGTCTATAAACGGTGGTACCATACCTGACGAAAATATTATCTAATAGGAAGATGAGTGCTTCACAAACTTCATAGCAAGTCCACATAGTATAATTGTCTAAACGGCCGTTAGTGAAAAACGCTTTAATATTATTACATGCCAAAAATGTAGTATTTTCTCTAGCGAATGTTTTTTGAATAAGAGAAATTAGCTTGTCTTTAATAAGATGATGTGGTAAGGTTGTATATAGTGTCGAGAAGTCATAAGTACTTATTGATGAAACTTGACCTTTATTTAAAATTTTATCAAGAACGTCTCCTGAATTTTTTATAGACCAAAATAAATTAATCCCAGAGTTTTCATAAGTTTTATCACAATATAGTTTAACGTGATCTTTAACGGCAGTAAGACAAGAAGTTAAAAGTTTGGAGATGTTTGTTGTGGTGCAGGCACTAGAAATCGAAATAAAGCGAGCCTTATACGGATTTTTATGTAATTTAGGAATCCAGTACATGGTAGGCAGTTTATTTTGCTTATCGTTTACACCAGCCTTGAAAGTAGTGCACCGAGTGATATGTGCGGAAACAACATCATCCTCGGTAGAATTAACTGGAGTATACGAATTGGTGCTGCCGAGTTCCAGAGATAAAATATTGACGTAATGTAGACCTCAAACAATAATTACATTATTAGCTGCTTTATCTGCAGGAACTAAAACAAATTTATTATGAAATTCCTGAATTCCTGATTTTAGATTACGAAAGGAAAACCTAGGTCTCGGAGGTAGTAAAGAGGGGTTAGCATTATAAAAGTTAATACGTGTATCTATAATTTTAAGAATAGACTTTTTCCAAGTAGAAAGCGAGTTTGTGTCCGCATGTTCTCTACGACACCATTTGATACTAAAATCTTCAATGGAGTGGGCGATCTGGGCACGACAGGCATTAAAATCAATAGTTGAAGGTAATCTATATTTAGGACCTTTCGAAAACAAATGCCGAATACGTTTATCAACAATATCAAAATTACCAGTGATGACATGACCTGCTGGAGCATAGCAAAATTTTGATGTGTTGCATTCACATTCCTTAGGAGTATTATGTACTATATCAAGGTCAGAAACTATTTTGTTGTAGTTGAAAATAATATTTCTAATAGGCTTTTTATACTTATAACAAATTACAGGACTTTCAGAATTTTTGAAATATTTTGGGATAGAATCAACTACATGAGTATCTCGAAAAATACTAGGCATGTCAATGAAATCGATACCTTTGTTAATATATAGTAGTTTTAGAAAATGCCTGACGTGATCAGACTCCTTGTCAATATGGGGTCGGAGAACATGTTGTGTATAACTTTGAACTATGGAAGCAGTGTTATACAAGGGATCTGTACGAATGAAAATTTTGTCGGCTTCCTCGTCGATCAACTTTAGTGATGAAACATACGTATAGATGATGTGGTAAGGTTGTGTATAGAGTTGCAAAGTCATAAATACTTATAGATGAAACTTGAAGTTAATTGCCTAATCCTAACCATATCAAGAACATATGGAGGTTGAAACCAGTTTCTAGGGTGCACCAAAACTCACTCTTAACCTATTTTCATGGGACATAAAAAGGGACAGTGTAAATAAAGATATCCCCACCAGGTTATATTCTCTAAAAACAACAACAAGGCAGCACCAATAGAAAATACAAGTATAACACACAAATGAGCACTTATATGATATATAATTAAAATGCCTAGAAAGCCACAAGGCAAGCACTAAGAGACTTGATAGAAGCCACAGCAACAACAGAACAAACCGTTAAGGCTAGGACAAGACAAGATTAAGACAAACATCAAACGCTACCGTCTTATAAGGATTTATGTACTAAATACACATGTTTGTTGATAATTCATTGTAATAATCATTAGAACAAAACTAAAACTAAAACACAACTAATAAAAAACCTGCTTTTATGTTTTAATGTTGTGACTTCATACACAAAAGAAATATAAAAAGATCGGACAGGGAAAGTAGCATTCAAGGAGGACAGTAAACCACAAAACACAGAAACAGACACGCAAACAGACAAACACGAAGGCAAAAGCAATAATAAATGCAAACGACATCACAAACACAAAAAAGGTTGACAATAGGGCTACCGCCTTGGAACGGTCAGTGGCAAAGTAGGCCACTGGGGGTTTAAACCGGTTCTAGGGTGCACCAAACCTCACACTTACCCTACTTTCATCCCATTAAAACAGGACAGTGTAAATAAAGAAATCCCCGCCATGATATAATCTCTAACCAACAAGGCAGCATCAATAGGCAATATAAGTAAAACACAAATATGCTCGTGTAAATATAATACAAAAAAAACAAAACATTAGCCTAGAAAGCCACAATGAAGGTACTCAATGACTTTGCAGAAGCCAGAGCAGTAAGAGAATAAACCATTAAGGGCACGACAAGAAAGATCATGGACAAGCTGTATTTGGATGGCCTCATCTGCTACAAACTTGAATAAAACACTTTTCTCATGCAACTGTATGTGTAACATTGATTTACAGTTAACTATACACATTCTCTCCCCAACTAAATACAATAGGCTTGAAATAGTTCCTTAAGGACATATTTCCCAGTGTCAAATGGTGTTTGGAAGTAATGCTACAGTTTATTTACTACATGACTAATTAGCTAAGGTATATAGAGTACCGATTAAAGCTTTTTTCTCTTAATAGAATTGTTATATTGAACAGTATTTTACTTTTATGATCAAGAAAGAAAAAAAACATTAACAAGTTAGCTGCACCAAATACAAAAATTGTTAGATATTTCTTTGTTTTAGAAATTAATATGCTAGTGTTGACAACAACAAGTTAAAGGCCGACGGACATCAGACCATGGCATAAGCGCTGGTGATAAATAGCAAGGATCATAATTCTAGTGTTACTAGTATTAATCATATATGGCTGGTTTTCGAACCGTTCAGAGCTTTCATTAATATAACCAATATGGCCGAGTTTGGCATAAGCGCTGGAGCTAAATATCAAGGGTCATACTTCTAGTGTTACTAGTATTAATCATGTATGGCTGGTTTTCGAACCGTTCAGAGCTTTCATTAATATAACCAATATGGCCGAGTTTGGTAAAGGCCATATGCTGGATGAAGGTGCTAATGAAGCAACCATTTTAAATAAGTCAAGGCCATAAATTTGCTGTTTCTTGGCCGATGTAGTTTTCATCCGACCATCCTGCCAAAGATTAATGAAGATCAGATGAAAAATGAATGCGATAGAGTGTTAACGAAGCAAAATATAGCATTTTTCAATAAATTAAGGACCATAACTCTGGGGTTATTAATCGGATCTAGCTGGTTTTCGACCTTGCCTGGGCTTTCATTACTATCAACAAACCGACAAAGTTCGGTAAAGATCAAATACAAAAAAAGCTGCTAAATAGTTCACAAGGCACAATATGGCATTTTCAGTCAAACAAGGGTCATAACTCTGCTGTTACTAATCCGATTTAGCTGGATTTCGAACTTATCCGAGCCTCCCTTTATAAAACATGGTTTGGTGAAGACAAATTAATACTTAAGGATTATTGTGTTCAAAATGCAAAAGTCAACAGACGGGCGGGCGGGCGGAGGGGCGGACGGACGACGTACAACTCGTTATCCCATATATGCTCTACTGGCCGAAAAAAACAAACATACCACACTGTGGTGAGGCACCTTTCCATGTTCCGTTCTTCTCACACTGGAGGCAGAGTAATGCACGTGGATATTCCGCCACGCAGCTGAAACATACCCGTGCACCAATGGATCTTTCGTTTCCTAAAGTTATCGCATTCAGCGGCTCTTGCAGAGGGGCACATTCTGTTATAAAGTAAAATAAACTGAAAGATGAGTTCCGTGCGTAGTATGTTAGGTTATCGACGTATCGTGTCCACACAATTACTTAGATATCCACAAGCGTGCATGTAAGAGGGCAATGGGTATGACATTGCATGTGATTTGCTTGTTTTCAAAGCAGAACCATCTTTAAGTAAACTTCCAAGGGAAATATATGGTTAGTGATTGTGTTGTTATGTTTAATCGAGCATCAGTCAGTTAAAAGTAGGTATAACTGTCGAAAATGTAGCTTTCACAGTGTGTCACTAAAACACGCATTAAAATGTTAATAATAGGCAAGGCATGTGACATCACAGACACAAACAGGTTGACAATAGCGTTACCGCCTTGGAAAGGTCAGTTGCAAAAAGACCGCTGCGGTTTAGACCTGGTTCTAGGGTGCACCAAACCTCACTCTTACCATACTGTCATCCCAATAAAGCGGGAGAGTGTAAATAACGATATACCTGCCACGTTATATTCTCTAACAAACAAGACGGCGTTAATAGGCAATATAAATAAACCACATAAATGATGAAGTATATATAATATAAAAAAGCCTAGAAAGCCAAAGAGCAAGTACTCAAGAAGGCAGAGCAACAAGAGAACAAACCGTTAAGGGTACGACAAGACAATATTTAAGACAAACATCAAACGCTACCGTCCTATGAGGATTTAGGTAGGCGTTCATAATATGGTTCACAATATGTCCGGTCATCGCATAACCAAAGAGGAAATCATAGTGGCGAACTGGAAATGGGTCAACCACTAAACATGCCGTGCGTTGCAAAATAATAGGGTCTTAACCTCTTGTGATATCTTTTTAAAACGATTATATGAAAGTGATTATGAACCAGGATCTTACAAAGTTTGTTAATCACATCACCATAGAAGTCAGGTTGTGAAAGTCCTTTCGCAGGAGACTTCTTAAATTACTTTTATTATTTTAAAAGTAGATCAATGTCACGATAATAAGGTTTGCAAAGGTGTTTCGAAGTTTATGGTGGAGTAGCTTTATAGTTATACAAAAAATACGAATAATAAAGTGACCCAACACGACTACAAGCTCTAGAGAAACGAATAAGTTAAACATAGACCCCATAAGAAGTAGGTCGGGGAACATCCTCATCTAAATGGGGATAATTAACAATATCAAAATTATTTCGGCATTTTCAATAGAGAGATGTACATCATGAAAAGAAGCGACAATATCAAAAATGTTAGCTTTGTTGAGATGAAGTTCCTTAGGATGATATTATTAACCATAATAAAAAAGAAAGGATTGTCGATGTTCAATTTGTCGTCCAAATACCGAGAGGTGTCATTAAAAGCTTCAATTACATCTGCCTGAGTATCGGATTAAAGACTATTTCATAGTTATACAGGAACAAATCTGCGACAAGAGGTGCACAGTTCGTACCTAAATGGAAACCTACACTTCATCTATAAACGGTAGTTCCATACCTGACGAAAATAGTGTCTAATAGGAAAATGAGTGCTTCACAAATTTCTTAGCAAGTCCACATAGTGAAGTTTTATAAACTGCCTTTTTTTTTTTTTTTTAAAAAACGCTTTAATATTATTACAGGCCTAAAATGTAGCTTTTTTCTCATTCGAAAGTTCTTCGAATGAGAACAATAAGCTTGTCTTTGATAAGGTGGTGTGGTAAGGTTGTATATAGTATAGAGTACTAATAGATGAAACTTGACATTTATTGCAAATTTTATCAAGAACGTCTCCTGAATTTTTAATAGACCAAAATAAATTAATCCCAGAGTGTTCATAAGCTTTAGCACACCATATTCAACATGATCTTTAACGGCAGTAAGACATAATAAGTTAAAAGTTTGGAAATGTTTGTGGTAGTGCAGGCACTAGAATTCGAAATAAATCGGGCATTACGGAGGAGGTAAAGAGAGGTTAGCATTAAAAAAGTTAATACGGGTATCTATAATGATCACTTTCATACTATCTTTGTTAAACTTGTTAAAAGGTTTATCAAAAAAGTTTATGACCCTATCATTTTGCAACGTACTGCATGCTTGGTGGTGGACCCTTTTACAGTTCGCCACTACGCTTTCCTCATTAATTGTACGATGACCGGACAGGCTATGGACCCTATGATGACGCCTACCTAAAGCCCATTAGGACGGTGGCGTTTAATGTTTGTCCGTGGTCTTGTCTTGTCGTGCCCTCAATGGTTTATTTTCTTGTAGCTCTGGCTTCTGCCAAGTCATCAAGTACCTTCATTGTGGCTTTCTAGGCTTTTTATTTGTATTTATATATACACGAGCATCTAGGTGTTTTACTTATATTGCCTTTTAACGCTGCCTTGTTGGTTAGAGAATATTTCATGGCGGGGATTTCTTTATTTACACGTTTAATTGGGATGACAATAGGGTAAGTGTGAGATTTGGTGCACCCGATAACCTGGTTTAAACCCCCAGTGGCCTTTTTTGCCACTGACCGTTCCAAGGCGGTAGCCATATTGTCAACCCTTTTGTGTTTGTGATGTCGTTTTCATTTGTTATTACTTTCCCTGTCCGATTTTTATATCTTTCTTTTTTTTGTTCCAAAGAGAAAGAGAGTTCGGGTCCACATGTTCTCTACGACACCATTTTATACTTAATTCCTCAATGGAGTGGGCGATCTTAGCACGACATGCATTAAAAGCAATAATCGAAGGTTATCTTGTATACTTTGGATCTTTAGACAACAAATGCCGAATACGTTTATTTAAAATACAAAATTACCAGTGATGACATGACCTGTCGGATGATAGGAACATGTTGATGTTTTACACTCACATTCCTTAGGAGTGTTATTTACTATGTCAGTGTCAGAAACTAATTTGTAGTTGAAATTAATATGTCTTATTGGTTTGTTATACTTGTCACTCCTTGTAAATATAAGGTCGGAGTACTTGTTGTGTGTAGCTTAATTATGGAAGCAATACACAAACCTCTGAAAACACAGGAAAGAGCGACATCTTCATCATGGGCCACTTCACATTTTTGTCCCGGACCACAATTGGCATCGTCGCAACCTGGTAACGTTTTCTGAAATAAAGTTGAATTAAGTTTTACGACGCACCAACACAAAAGGGGTTATATGGCGCCAACGGGAATGAACATATCCACCCCACTCTCCATTTAGATAGGCATACACACATGCATAACCTTCTTGTTTGCAAAACTGCATAGTTGCTGCACGTTCTGTTGTAGACGCTCCATAAAGTTACTGTACAGCGCTCCTTAGGGATACTGTACAGCGCTACATAGGGTTACTGTGCAGTTCTCCATTGGGTTCGTTTTTCAAGAGCTTGTACTCGTGTTCAGGACTTTAATATTCGTAACCTTTGTATAACTAAAAAGCTACTCAATCAGGGTTACCGTTCCAATAAACTTTGTAAAACCTTTGTAAAATTTTATTATCGTAACCCTTATCTTCTTTCCAAATATAAAAGTAATTTAAGGACTCTTCTGCGACAAGGACTATCACAACCTGACTTCTATGGTGATGATTTATAAACTTCGTAAGTTTCTTGGTCATGACCACTTTCATACTATCTTTGTTAAACTTGATAAAAAGTTTATCAAAAGAGGTTATGACCCTATCATTTTGCAACGTTCTGCATGCTTGGTGGTGGACCCTTTTACAGTTCGGCACTATGCTTTCCTCTTTAAGTGTACGATGACCGGACAGGCTGCGGACTCTATGATGACGCCAACCTAAAGCCCATTGGGACGGTGGCGTTTGATGTTTGTCTATGATCTTTCTTGTCGTGCCCTTAATGGTTTATTCTCTTTTTGCTCTGGCTTCTGCCAAGTCATTGAGTACCTTCATTGTGGCTTTCTATGCTATTGTTTTATTGTATTATATTTACACGAGCATATTTGTGTTTTAATTATATAGCCTACTGATGCTGCCTTGTTGGTTAGAGATTAGATCATGGCGGGGATTTCTTTAATTACACTCCTGTTTTAATGAGATGACAGTAGGGTAAGTGTGAGGTTTGGTGCATCCTAGAACCGGTTTAAACCCCCAGTGGCCTACTTTGCCACTGACCGTTCTAAGGCGGTAGCCCTATTGTCAACCGTTTTGTGTTTGTGATGTCGTTTGCATTTATTATTAATTTTTCACTTCTTGTTTGTCTGTTGCGTGTTTGTTTCTGTGTTTTGTGGTTGACTGTCCTCCTTGAATGCTACTTTCCCTGTCCGATCTTTTTATATTTCTTTTTACTCTATAGCGCTCCATAGGGTTACTGTACAACACTCAATAGAGCTACAGTACAGCGCTTTCCAACATCTCATCTTCAAAGCTGGGCATAGACGCTCCATAGTGTTACTGTACAGCGCTTTCCGACATCTCATCTTCAAAGCTGGGCATAGACGCTCCATAGTTTACTGTACAGCGCTTTCCGACATCTCATCTTCAAAGCTGGGCATAGACGCTCCATAGTGTTACTGTACAGCGCTTTCCGACATCTCATCTTCAAAGCTGGGCATAGACGCTCCATAGTGTTACTGTACAGCGCTTTCCGACATCTCATCTTCAAAGCTGGGCATAGACGCTCCATACTGTTACTGTTCAGCGCTTTCCGACATCTCATCTTCAAAGCTGAGCATATACGCTCCATAGTGTTACTGTACAGCGCTTTCCAACATCTCATCTTCAAAGCTGGGCATAGACGCTCCGTACTGTTACTGTACAGCGCTTTCCGACATCTCATCTTCAAAGCTGGGCATAGACGCTCCATTGGGTTACTCTACAGCGCTTTCCGACATCTCATCTTCAAAGCTGGGCATAGACGCTCCATAGAGCTACAGTACAACGCTTTCCAACATCTCATCTTCAAAGCTGGGCATAGATGCTCCATACTGTTACTGTACAGCGCTTTCCGACATCTCATCTTCAAAGATGGGCATAGACGCTCCATAGGGTTACTTAACAGCGCTTTCCGACATCTCATCTTCAAAGCTGGGCATAGACTCTCCATAGGGTTACTGTACAGCGCTCCATAGAGCTACAGTACAACGCTTTCCAACATCTCATCTTCAAAGCTGGGCATAGACGCTCCATAGTGTTACTGTAAAACGCTTTCCAACATCTCATCTTCAAAGCTGGGCACAATGCTTGTTGTTGGTTTGATATTTTCAGCATAGCCGACATTATTAAATTAAAACAATGCAATACATGAGTTAGCCAGGTTGTTGTTATTTCTCACTCTTATTAATTTGACCCTATAAACATACAAACTATCTAGCTGTATCATCTGTGTTTTACACGGCAGAGGAATGAATATGTGGTGCTTCTGTCAAATACGTCTGAAACCTGAAATTTGATTGAACCTCATTCCAACATAGGATTTTCTATATCATCGATATTTCATACTTCAGATGTATGCATGCTGAAGCAAAGGATATATCTTTTATTTTTTCAAATTGAAAATGGCTTAAATGAGGAAGAAAATTACTTTCTGTTTTCCTTTTGTCTCTGAGCTTTCATGGAAGACCTGAATGCCATCTCTACTTAGCAAATAGTATATAAATAAGTGACGTATCTAGGAAACCAAATGGTAGCCCATTACCCAAAAGGTAACCGTTTCTGCCCAAAAGGTATCCCCTTGACATTTCCACAAGGTAACACGTACTAATGGACTAAGCAAAAAGTAAACCGATTTTAAAATTAACCAGGAATACGTAATACAGACAGTTATTTCCTCTCAACGTTGAAAAAAATTAATCTAACATAAAACGTCACGACATAATTTAACATCTGATTCGATATTCAATCTTACATTATATTAAATCTAGAATATTATCACTAATTTTAATATAGTTAATGTACTCTGTCAATTGTATCTGCTTGCTCAAATGTATTGCACCGGAAATATTAGCTTTTACGACGCACCAACACAAAAGGGGTTATATGGCGCCAACGGGAATATAAGAATCCATCATGAATATCCATGTGAGATAGAGAAATCTCACCCGAGGGTCAGAATTGTAACCAGGGACGAGGCTCTGCCGAGTGCCTGGTTGCAATTCTGATCCCGAGGGGAGATTTCCCTATCTCACATGGATCACTCATGATGGATTATTTTTCTCCCATTATGTGTTTATTAACGGCATAAAATCAATGACTTTGCTGATTTAACGCCAGAATAAGGCGACGTCGACGTAACGTCATGACGTCATAAGTCACATGTCATGTAAGATTGAACATATCTACCCCACTCTCCATACAAACATGCATAACCTTCTCGCTTGTAGAACTGCAGAGTTGCTGCAAGCTCAGTTGTAGACACTCCATAGAGTTATGGTTCAACGCTCCATAGAGTTACTGTACAGCGCTTTCCATCATCTAATCTTCAAAGCTGGGCAGAATGCTTGTTGTTGGATTAATATTTTCAGAATAGCCAACATATTAAATTAAAACAATGCAATACATAAGTTAGCCAGGTTGTTGTTATTTCTCAATTTTATTTATTTGACCCTATAAACATACAAAATGGCATTATCTAGCTGTATCATCTGTGTTTTACAGGGCAAAGAATGAATATATGGTGCTTCTGTCAAATACTTCTCAAACCTGAAATTTGATTGAACGTCATATCAACATAGGATATTCTATATCATCTATATTTTATTCTTCAGATGTATGCATGCTTAAGCAAAGGAACCTTTTTTTTTTATCTTCTTTCAAATTAAAAATGACTTAAATGAGAAAAAAACAGAATTATTTTCTGTTTTCCTTTTGTTTACGAGCTTTTATGGAAGATAATAGAGATGTGAGACCTGAATGACATCTCTACTTAGCAAATAGTATATAAATAAGTCACGTATGTAGGAAACAAAATGGTAACCCCTTACCCAAAAGATAACCCTTTCTGCCCAAAAGGTATCCTTTGACATTTTCACAAGGTAACACGTGCTAACGGACTAAACAAAAGGTAAACCGATTTTAAAATTAGCCAGGAATACTTAATACAGACAATTATTTCCTCTCAACGTTAAAAAAAATAATGTAATATAAAACGGCATGACATAATTTAACATCTGATTCGATATTCAATCTTACATTATATTAAATCTAGAATATTATCACTAATTTTAATATAGTTAATGTACTCTGTCAATTGTATCTGCTTGCTCAAATGTATTGCACCGGAAATATTAGCTTTTACGACGCACCAACACAAAAGGGGTTATATGGCGCCAACGGGAATATAAGAATCCATCATGAATATCCATGTGAGATAGAGAAATCTCACCCGAGGGTCAGAATTGTAACCAGGGACGAGGCTCTGCCGAGTGCCTGGTTGCAATTCTGATCCCGAGGGGAGATTTCCCTATCTCACATGGATCACTCATGATGGATTATTTTTCTCCCATTATGTGTTTATTAACGGCATAAAATCAATGACTTTGCTGATTTAACGCCAGAATAAGGCGACGTCGACGTAACGTCATGACGTCATAAGTCACATGTCATGTAAGATTGAACATATCTACCCCACTCTCCATACAAACATGCATAACCTTCTCGCTTGTAGAACTGCAGAGTTGCTGCAAGCTCAGTTGTAGACACTCCATAGAGTTATGGTTCAACGCTCCATAGAGTTACTGTACAGCGCTTTCCATCATCTAATCTTCAAAGCTGGGCAGAATGCTTGTTGTTGGATTAATATTTTCAGAATAGCCAACATATTAAATTAAAACAATGCAATACATAAGTTAGCCAGGTTGTTGTTATTTCTCATTTTTATTTATTTGACCCTATAAACATACAAAATGGCATTATCTAGCTGTATCATCTGTGTTTTACAGGGCAAAGAATGAATATATGGTGCTTCTGTCAAATACTTCTCAAACCTGAAATTTGATTGAACGTCATATCAACATAGGATATTCTATATCATCTATATTTTATTCTTCAGATGTATGCATGCTTAAGCAAAGGAACCTTTTTTTTTATCTTCTTTCAAATTAAAAATGACTTAAATGAGAAAAAAACAGAATTATTTTCTGTTTTCCTTTTGTTTACGAGCTTTCATGGAAGATAATAGAGATGTGAGACCTGAATGACATCTCTACTTAGCAAATAGTATATAAATAAGTCACGTATGTAGGAAACAAAATGGTAACCCCTTACCCAAAAGATAACCCTTTCTGCCCAAAAGGTATCCTTTGACATTTTCACAAGGTAACACGTGCTAACGGACTAAACAAAAAGTAAACCGATTTTAAAATTAGCCAGGAATACTTAATACAGACAATTATTTCCTCTCAACGTTAAAAAAAATAATGTAATATAAAACGGCATGACATAATTTAACATCTGATTCGATATTCAATCTTACATTATATTAAATCTAGAATATTATCACTATCTCCAATATAGTTAATGCACCGGAAGTACAGCAACATTACAATAAAATATGGCTGCCTCCTTGAATACAGTTTTGTATAATCAAATGCATAACATATATTCACATACCACAACATTCCATGAAATATCGTCCATCCAACCAACAGTTCTATTTGTCAACTCGATTGTTGCCTATTTCCCCGCTGCAATCCGAGAACATGATTAGTTTATACAAACATCCCTGTCAATACCGGTTATCGTGCATATCGTGCACGTTATCCATGAGCCATGGGTACAGAAGATACCGGACATGGAAGGACCCATAATGTAAATAATGTTAGGGGTAACATTTAGCAAGAAAGGAAGCAATACAAGCGACAACTATTTTTAAAATATAATCAACACATTTATTCAAATACTGCAATGAAAAATATACACTTCCAGAAAACACATACAATGAATCCAGTATTTCTTTAACATCCGATATACGAATAAAGTCCAAATAATATTGGCATGTGTCCCTTTAATCTAAATTGTTAAGTGTCCAGGTGATAACAATTGACAAGTGTCCCTTTACTAAATAGTCCAACTAATCCAATGCCACTTTAGCATAGATAAGGACAAAACTTATTATCCTCTAAAATATATTTGTAATTCAAATCATTTAATATTTTCACTTGATACCGAATTATTAAATAAATTCTCAATCCAAATATTGAACCAAATAACAACACCAAAAGGCTGTATTTATACTGGCATAGAAGGACATAGAAGCCTTAAAACCTTGAATGAGTCCTATGATGTATCACATCATAAACACAATAACATCAAGTGATGTTAAATGTAAACAATCAACATTCTATTTACTCATCCATAAACATCTATATATGTTACATATCATAAATGACTGGCCTTGTATGGCCTTGTATGACTCAATAATGTGTCTACATAATTCTTAAAAATAGTATACATGGTATATAGGTAACACTATATTATTGATTAATCAGAAATTGATATCAAGGAAACAATAATTCCGCTACTTTAGAAATATGAAAAATAAGCTAACTATTCATTTTACATGCATTAAATGTGCATATAATTAGTTTACAACCCTCGTGTTGTTTTTTTGAACGGTTGATATCAGTCGAATCAGTATCCGTGAAACACGAACTCTCGTTTAAATGGTGAACATATTTCAACAGTGCAGTCAGGTGCTACAACAGATACAGACAAAACGCTGTACTCAAGATCATTTAGTGACAACTTCCAATTTAAGGAAGTGCAACACTTTTTAATTCAACAACATAATTAGAAGCAAGATTGACATCTCCACAGTTCTCTACTTGTGTACTATAAACTGCCATACAATTCTCTCCTATATACTACTATACACTGCCATACAATCCTCTCCTATATAGTACCATACACTGCCATAAAATCCTCTCCTATATAATACTATACACTTCCATACAATCCTCTCCTATATAGTACCATACACTGCCATACAATCCTCTCCTATATAGTACTATACACTGCCATACAATACTCTCCTATATAGTACCATACACTGCCATACAAAACTCTCCTATATAGTACAATACACTGCCATACAATACTCTCCTATAGAGTACTATACACTGCCATACAATCCTCTCCTATATAGTACTATACACTGCCATACAATCCTCTCCTATATAGAACTATACACTGCAATACAATCCTCTCCTACATAGTACTATACACTGCCATACAATCCTCTCCTATATAGTACTATACACTGCCATACAATCCTCTCATATAAAGTACTATACACTGCCATACAATCCTCTCCTATATATTACTATACACTGCCATACAATCCTATCCTATATACTACTATACACTGCCATACAGTCCTCTCCTATATAGTACTATACACTGCCATACAATCCTCTCCTATAGAGTACTATACACTGCCATACAATCCTCTCCTATATAGTACTATACACGGCCAGACAATCATCTCCTATATACTACTAAACACTGTAATACAGTCCTCTCAATATAGTACTATACACTGCCATACAATCCTCTCCTATATAGTACTATACACTGCCATACAATCCTCTCCTATATAGTACTATACACTGCCATACAATCCTTTCCTATATAGTACTATACACTGCCATACACTCCTCTCCTATATAGTACTATACACTGCCATACAATCCTCTCCTATATACTACTATACACTGCCATACAATCCTCTCCTATATACTACTAAACACTGCCATACAGTCCTCTCCTATATAGTACTATACACTGCCATACAATGCTCTCCTATATAGTACTATACACTGCAATACAATCCTCTCCTATATAGTACTATACACTGCCATACAATCCTTTCCTATATAGTAATATACACTGCCATACAATCCTCTCCTATATAGTACTATACACTGCCATACAATCCTCTCCTATATACTACTAAACACTGCCATACAGTCCTCTCCTATATAGTACTATACACTGCCATACAATGCTCTCCTATATACTACTAAACACTGCCATACAGTCCTCTCCTATATAGTACTATACACTGCCATACAATCCTCTCCTATAAATTACTATACACTGCCATACAATCCTCTCCTATCTAGTACTATACACTGCCATACATTCCTCTCCTATATAGTACTACACACTGCCAAATAATACTCTCCTATATAGTACCATATACTGCCATACAATCATCTCTTATATAGTACTCTACACTGTCATACATTCCTCTCCTATATAGTATTATACACTGCCAAACAATCATCTCCTATATAGTACTATACACTGCCAAACAATCCTCTCCTATGTAGTACCATACACTGTCATACAATCGTCTCCTATATAGTACTATACACTGCCATACAATCCTCTCCTATATAGTACTATACACTGCCATACAATCCTCTCCTATATAGTACTATAAACTGCCATACAATCTTCTCCTATATAGAACTATACACAGCCATACAATACTTTCCTATATAGTACTATACACTGTCATACAATCCTCTCCTCTATAGTACTATACACTGCCATACAATCATCTCATTCTTCTCCTATATAGTACTATACACTGCCAGACAATCCTCTCCTATATAGTACTATACACTGCCATACAATCCTCTCCTATATAGTACTATACACTGCCATACATTCTTCTCCTATATACTACTATACACTGCCGTACAATCCTCTCCTATCTAGTAGTATACATTGCCATACATTCCTCTCCTATGTAGTACTATACACTGCCAAACAATCCTCTCCTATATAGTACCATACACTGCCATACAATCCTCTCCTATATAGTACCATACACTGCCATACAATCCTCTCCTATATAGTACTATACGCTGCCATACAATTCTCTCCTATATAGTAATATACACTGCCATACAATTCTCTCCTATATAGTACTATACACTGCCATACAGTCCTCTCCTATATAGTACTATACACTGCCATACAATCCTCTCCTATATAGTACTATACACTGCCATACAATCCTCTCCTATATAGTACTATACACGGTCATACAATCCTCTCCTATATAGTACTATACACTGCCATACAATTCTCTCCTATATAGTACTATAAACTGCCATACAATCCTCTCATATATAGTACTATACACAGCCATACAATCCTTTCCTATATAGTACTATACACTGCCATATAGTCCTCTCCTATATAGTACTATACATTGCCATACAATCCTCTCCTATATATTAGGAGAGGATTACTTTACACTGCCATACAAGACTCTCCTATCTAGTACTATACACTGCCATACAATCCTCTCCTATATAGTACTATACACTGCCAAACAATCATCTCCTATATAGTATTATACACTGTCATACAATCCTCTCCTATATAGTACTGCCATACAATCCTCTCCTATATAGTACTATACACTGCCATACAATCCAATCCTCTACTATATAGTACTATACACTGCCATACATTCCTCTCCTATATAGTATTATACACTGCCATACAATCCTTTCCTATATAGTATTATACACTGCCATACAATCCTTTCCTATATAGTATTATACACTGCCATACAATCCAATCCTCTGCTATATAGTACTATACACTGCCATACTGCCATACAATCCTCTCCTATATAGTACTAAACACTGCCATGCAATCATCTCCTATATAGTAATATACACTGTCATACAATCCTCACGTATATACTACTATACACTGCCATACAATCCTCTCCTATATAGTACTATACACTGCCATACAATCCTTTCCTATATTGTACCATACACTGCCTTACAATCTTCTCCTATATAGTACTATACACTGCCAGACAATCCTCTCCTATATCGTACTATACACTGCCATACAATCCTCACCTATAGAGTACTATACACTGCCATACACTCCTCTCATATATACTACTATACACTGCCATTACGTGCGGTGACCACGGTCTATTACACCGCCTCTATGTTTACCCGTGATTCCATTAGAAACACTAGAGTTATGGCCCTTGACTTGTTAACAGAGTTCGGTTACCACACAATAGCTTAATTATTTAAAATCCAGTCTGCATGAAACTTGGTCACAATGTTTATGGTCACAATGTCTAAGTCAAGTTCGATAACCAGCCTGATTACTCTAGAAACACATGAAGTTGAGGCACTTGAATTGGTAAAACAAATTCGCGGTTTCCGCTCAATGATTTTAGTATTTATAATCAATTCCTCTTGAAACCTTTTCACAATGTTTTTGGTCACAATATCTACTTCAACTGGTGAGGGGTGGGCATTTATGTTTTACAAACATCTCTTAGTTTGATTTTATCGGATCCAGACGTATTGGCTTGTACATCTTGTTAGTACTGGAGACACTGGGATGGATTTTATTCATTTATATGTCCGCATCGCAATGGATTTTCTTCAGCTAAACATCATGTTGATTAAACGAACACCTCACCAGTAACAACTTGCAACACGATTGCACGATTTAAAATTCTCAAATGGGTTGAACAGCATGGAAAGATCATTGCTTTCAAACGGATATTTGGTTTAAATAAGGCTAACTTGACGCGTGTTCCCCTTTAATAAGCGACGTGTTCGGCAGTTTCCAAAGGTCCATTTCATACTCTTTTATATAGCACAGTGGCATTGCTTGTGCAGTGTGGCGGCAGTAATACGTCTCCCCGCGCTTGCAATCAGGACTGTTATTCATTCGATCTTTGGGGATCGCTGAGGCCGATACTTATATTTAGTTATCGGTGGTACATTTACAATTGCTTTTGTTTTGTGATATGCAGGCTTCATAACCGCTGCTCCCAACTAAATTCCATTTTGTTTATTTCGCTCTTCGGGGCATAGTATTTTGTTAGATACTAGGACCATACGCCGCTGGACATGGGGGATGAAAATCTCTATGTCCACCGCCATATGCATGCCATCTTCGGGATAACAGTTACTTTTTCAACCAAAATTATAATTCATATTGAAAAAGAGCTTTCTATTACATTGTTCCTACAAGATAAATTCTTCCCCATATTACACACCCCGTCTCCCTAAAATGCATACTTTAATATCACGAGTAAGGATGTTTTCTACTAAACATTACTAGTATATGTTCAAGGCATACATACGACTTCGTTCCGCTATAGAACGCCTTAAGGGAATACATTCACATCTGAACACCAAAGATTCTCATTAAATATATATGCGTTTTTATGATAAAAGAAAATAATAATCTACGATCGTTTTCCAATGATCAATTATTTAAGATTTCAATCGATTGTGAATGTCGTTGGCTCCCGTGGGACGTTTTTGGTGTTTTACGTCATTTTGAGCACATGTAAGGTTATATAAGAACGTCGATTTTTTGTGGTGAAGGCAGGCCACCCATTTTTCCTGGGTAAAACCAGTACTGTACATCTCCCGCTATTCGTGAACATCGACACTTCCTTACTTACAATATAGATATAAAAAATGGACCAGGAAAAGTAGTACAAGTCAAGTTCCCAGTGGGATTCGAATCCGCAGCGGTGAGAGGTGAGAAGTCCCGTGGGACTTAGATATGAGAATAGTTCATGGCGGGGATTCCTTTATTTACACTGTCCCGTTTTATTAGGTTGACGGTAGGATAAGTGTGAAGTTTTTGCACCCTATAACCTGGTTTAACCCCCCCCCCCACCCCCCCCCCCCCACCCCCTCCCAATTGCCTTTTTTGCCACTGACCGTTCCAAGGCGGTAGCCCTATTGTCAACCCTTTTGTGTTTGTGATGTCTTTTATTCATCTTTTAATGTGTTTTTTGTTGCTGTTTGTGGTTGACTGTCGTCCTTGAATGCTGCTTTTCCTTTTGTTTATCTATATTTAGACTGAAACACGACTGGTTTTTAATACTCGGGAGATACAGTTTATTCGGAATAAATTGTTTGCATACCATTTGAATGGGTGTCTATTTATTTTAAAGGCCCTATTTTAATTATGTATGTATTCATTTTGGGTGTTTGTGGGGAGGTGGGGTGGGGAGGAATGTGTATAGGTAGCGGTATATCACTGTTAGACATGCAACGGCATGATACATTCGTGGTATTCGATTTTGTATCAAATGTTGAGGCCCTCCCAATACAGTTTTCGTATGAAGCCAACATAACAGCAGGTTTTTCATTAGCTGTGTTTTTGGTTATATTTTTGTTCTAATTAAACCAATGAGTATCAAACATGTTGTGTATGTAGTACAGCTTACGTGTTATTTGTTTCTTCATAAAAGTAAAGTTGAAAATATTATATACTGCCATACCCTAGATTCTCCAGTATAGGAAGAAAGAAAGATAAGAAAAATGCTGTTATGTTTTAAAATGAATATTAGTTGTTTTGACAGTGGAAAAGAGAAATGACTGGTATTTGATTTTACTTGCTGAGTCATAAAATGTGTTCTCATTTCAAGAGAGCTCTAAGTGATGAGCATCAAATACTTGCTTCTCTAGCAATGAATGTTCCAAATGTTGATAACTATATTTCTGCCATTGCGTTTGTGTGCTGTGATTTCTGTGGCAAGACTTCTGGAACAGTTGGACTGTATGTCAGAATCTTGGATCTTGGAACGAATGAAGAAACAGATCTAAACAGTGTGAACTATAAGAGGATAGAGACATCTCTTCTGAGCAGTCCAGAAGAAACACTGTTTGAAGCCATCATTTTGGATGATGTATTCCTCTGTTACATAGCTTTTAGAGCTTCATGTTGATGTTTCGGTCTGAAGTAACAATGGTCCACGTCCGTCATGAGCAAATGCACATTCACGTGATACTGAATCATCCGAAATATATGAAAAAAATCGTAGGAAAACAAATAAGTAGTAAGCCACACAAGGATTTCCACTGTTTGTTATATATGTCAAAAACCCCAAAGGTCCAGAACACATGTAAAAATTAACAAATCAAAACTATTTTTCTTCGCTGTCATCTTCACATCATTCATATATAGTCAGCCTGCCAAATATTCAAACACTCCTCTTAAAAATGAATCTAGAGTTACAACACACGCGAATTTCTTCTAGATACGTTATCAATTTAAAAAAGTCATATAAACCATAACTCACACAAAAATAATCTTACTATAAATATTTTCCTTCGCTATCATGTTCACAACAAACGAGTCGCCGTGCAAAGGAGTAAATT
The DNA here is from genome assembly GCA_037043455.1 of Cyrtodaria siliqua. Lineage (NCBI taxonomy): Eukaryota > Metazoa > Mollusca > Bivalvia > Adapedonta > Hiatellidae > Cyrtodaria > Cyrtodaria siliqua. The sequence goes on along the minus strand of JAWPHD010011044.1, from coordinate 17,524 downwards.
AATTCATCTAAAGTTAATGAGGAGTTAGTAATTCAAGTACACATGATTAAACAATATGGTAAGGACACACATGATTTTGGACTACAAACATATAATGCAAACCAGAATGCCCCATTCAAAAACGATATTAATCAACATAATTCATGTGGAATGTAAGTTACACTGAAAAAGTCACATGTGTTCAGCGATTTGAATTATAACGATATTAATCAACACAACTCATGTGGAATGAAAGTTACACTGAAAAACTCACAAGTGTTCAGCGATTTGAATTATAACGATATTAATCAACATAATTCATGTGGAATGTTAGTAACCCTGAAAAACTCACAAGTGTTCAGCGATTTGAATTATAACGATATTAAGATAGCCATGAATTGAACACCTGAGGATCTTTGGTGAAATCTTTTTTAAAATCATTAAATTCCTTTCAATACATTTTTACAAGTGCAAAACACAACAACACCATCAACCGAAATTTAAACCCACAACTCCATGGTAACAGTTGAACTAATATGTTTGAACTTTTCACTATATAAGTCTATGTAAAACATGCAAAATCTTATATACAAACTTTAGAAAAATTAAACAAAAGAAAAAGCATCCAAACAGGAAATAATAATGAAAAAAATAATTAAAAAAACAACCTCCAGTGGGATTTGAACCCTCGGCCTTAGCTTCCCAGAGTACAAGAAGTGATTAAACGATTTTTCATCTTGGATGTCATATTTACCTTATAGTACCACAACACATTTGAAACACATTCACCTAAGGATCATCCATGTGAAGTTTGGTCAAAATTGACCAAGCCGTTTCTGAGAAGAAGATTTAAAAAACAAACATTTCCTATGTAAGTAGCTCTGGGGCGGGGCCAAATGTGACACTAAGATCATCATTTGAACAAGCTTGGTACAGGACTATAAGCTTATAATAATTGCAAAATATTAAACCTCTGGCTCTTGTAGTTTCAAAGAAGCTGATTTTTTAAGTATTTCCTTGTAGAAGTCTATATAAAACATGTGACCCCTGAGGCGGGGCCAAATGTGACCCCAGGCTCACACTTGAACAAACTTGGTAGATGACCATAAAGGTATAGTAAATGCAAAATATTAATCCTCTGGCTCTTGTAGTTTCAGAGAATAAGATATTTTTTTTCCTATATAAGTCTATGCAAAAATGTGACCCCCGGGGCGGGACCAAATTTTGACCCCATTGTCACCATTTAAACAAACTTAGTAGAGGACCATACGCAGTTGCTACATGTAATACATGAGAGCTATGTGCCTTGCGGTTTCAGAGAAGAAGATTTCTTAAATTTGTTCCTATATAATCTATGAAATACATGCAAAATCTCAATATACAAACTTTGGAACTCCAGGGCACGGCTATTTTCAATCCCGGGAATTTCTTTCGAACAAACAGATAGCCTAGGCGTTGGCAATTATTTTAAAAGAAAAACTGTCGAAATCTGTCCAGCGGTTCTTGAGAAGAAGATTGTTTAAGGTTTTGACCATATATGGTAATGGCGGCCATCTTGGATGTCGAGCTGATCAAAATTTAACAAATGTAAAAAAACATTCATCCAAGGATCATCTATGTGAAGTTTTATCAAAATTGACACAATGGTTTCTGAGGAGAAGTCGTTAGAAGCAAAAATTAACAACGACGACGACGGACGGACGACGGACGAAGAGTAATTCCAACAGATCACCTTGAGTCTTCGGCTCAGGTGATCTGAAAAAAACAACATCATAGTTAACTTGAAGCAACTATTAATGTGATGTATCTCCTCACGTAAAAATATAGATATTCTTTAATTATGGATTCATTTTTTATTTTAAAAATGTCAAATTCTGTTGTATTCTATATATCGAAAACGATTTATTGACATCAATTAATTAAAATTGAATTTCTTTTAATACTGAAGCATGCGCACTCGATACTTATATGTGTATTGAAATGGCTTTTACGGCACATTAAGCCAAAATACATGAATGAACATTCAAAGCAGGGATACTGCACAATCATGTTGTTGTAATCACTCCATTGGCGCTAGCGCCACGATGGTCTGTAGTACCCTGAAACCAAACATGGGTTATGATTATGACTCAATTAATTAGCAAGACAAACATTTAACATGAGCTCTACCCCTATGGCCCTAGTCTTGTCCAGGGACCACACACTTTATATATGTATCAATCATGTGTGGACGCTTTTTGTACCGAAGATTTAGTATTACCTGCTTCCAAATTTTCTTCTCCGAAAACAGGAATCCTGTTTTATCATCACATGGCATTAATGTGCCAGTATTCTGCATATGCATTCGACACATTCTTAGTCTCACATGTACGTTAACTGTCTCACATTCGGCACGTGCGCGACATTCGTCGATGCATCCAGAGTAGTCCTTACTCCATAAGACGATGTCATGGTCACCAATCATACATTCAGCTTGGAATGTTTCTATGACGAGTTGTGTACTCAATACGCAGACTACTTGTACAGCAGCCAGAAAAAATAGTTCCTGCCATAGTATCGTTTTTAATCCCCTCGGTACTACCTTCGTGATTCTTCGTAATATAACTGCAGTCATGTTTGTCTTACAGAAAAATGAAACAAGTTATTATCATTAAATTTGGCTTAACTTTTCTAAAATATCAATTACGAGCTTTTGAATAAATGTACACACACACACTGAAATATCATGCATATATCTGGCAACTGTGTTCCGATATTAAACATGTTAAAATGCACAGTGAATCAGTAATATCTTTAAAATGCAGAAGGCAATAGACGTGACTTTGTTCTCCTTTATAATTCATGCTAATACGATGTCCCATGTCCATGACGATATTCGTTTTGATATTGAGTTTTGAGCTTGAGCTTTAAATTGAGACGTAAATGTGTTTGTGAACATGGGGCCAGTCCTTCGGATGAGACTTCAAGGTCTCACTACATAGTTAGCTCCATTGAAACACACGGTAGGACACTTTTTTTTGCGCCATAAAAAGTAGTAGTGTTTCTTCGGTTTTAAATATTTTTAATAATTGCTGACAGATATGTTTATTGTTGCTGCAGGTGAGATGAACCTTAACTGAAATTGAATCTGCAGCCATTGAACTACACCGTCACCAAGATATGACAGTTTTATGAGTTTTATGAGTATAGAAGAAGCATAGAAATTCTGGTACAAACTGTGGAGTTAAACCCCAAGGTAGAGTATGCACTCTTAGAGTATGCAGATGTCCTCTGGGATAACTGCACCAATTTAGATAAACTTGAACTTGACAGAATACAAAATGAAGCGGCACGTATAGTAACTGGAACTACTAAATTAATATCTCTAGTTAGCACGACCTCAAACTATAGCCTAAGAAACGCCAACGACTTCCAGGTACTTGCTTTTCGTACCAATCTGTACGGTAACTCATTCATTCCCTCTGCCACTCGCGAATGGAATAGATTGCCTATGAACACACACAATGCAGTTTCAGTTGTTTCTTTCAAGCACCATTTAAACCAGGAAGTTGTCCAAATTCCTAAATATTACTATCTAGGAAACAGATGCGAACAAAGTATCCATGCTCGCCTACGAACTAAGTGAAGTTCTCTAAACCATCATCTGTTTCTCTAAACCATCATCTGTTTCTCTAAACCATCATCTGTTTCTCAAAAACATAGTTGACTCGCCATCATGCACGCGTGGAAGTATAGAAAACAATCAACACTTCTTCTTATTTTGCCCTGTTTACAACCATATACGCGCTGATCTGTTAAACTCAATTTCACCGATATGCACAGTATCACTGTAGGGATCCGTACACCGGATCTTGGTCAAGACCCCGTTCACTAGTACGGAGTTTTGGTCAGCCATGTTGTAGAAAACGTACGGATAACAACAGCAAAGGTAGGTTAACCACGTTTCTCTCCTATTTTTGTTCATTTTATATGAATAATCAGTATTGCTATATGGTGCGGAAACATTTCCCCGTTCAAATATTACCGTACATTGTTGACATATTACTTTAAATGCTACAATTCGGATCAAAGAAAAACAATTGCCGGTGCTGAAATTCGCCCAAAGTACCCTTCAGCAATAAATATCTCATTAATTTTCAAGTTAATGAAAATTTTGAATTGGCAGATTTATTTGTTTTTCCAATATACGTGCATGTTCAAATGTTGAACTTCATTCATCCGAAATTGACCGAGATATGAATCGAAACAAAATTAATGCTTGTGTACGGGGTCTTGGGCACTTGTGTACGGAGTACTGCAAATATTCTCTTTTTACTGTACGTAGTTTTGCTTTAAATATATTGTATGAAACTATGGTTTTAATGGTACAGAAAGAATTTAAGTGAGAAAAAAAAAGAATAAACAGAAAGAAAATCATACTGGAAACCAATACGAAATATATATAAAAATGTACCGATTATTACAAAATATAATGGTTTTAGTATGAGTTTCTGTAACCAATAGTTAATTTTGGAATTTAAGATAACTGAGAAAACAGACAAACAAAAAAATAAAAAATACAATAAAAAAGGAAGAAAGATGATAATATATAAAAAAAAACTTATAGCATTGTGACAAAACATATCTGAAAATACAATATATGTACACATTCATGTACATACCTATATACCCATATACATATGTACATGTACATACATCTATAATTCTACGAAAATCTCCTGGTACACTTGATGTATTTGTGGACGATAAGTACAATTTATCGTCTACATTGGAACTGCCATTCAGTATCAAGTCAATGTTGATATGCGTGACATCAACACGATTGTCTAGGATATCAAGTAAGTCATTTCTGAATTGGTTATACAGTGGACAGTTGAAAAAGAAATGAGTATTGTCCTCACATGGATTGCCGCATTTCGGACATACTGCTGAATCTGTCAAGAAGTGGTCAAATAAATGCGTATTTAGATTACTTGAGTTATTTCTTAATTGACAATGGATGATGTTATCATTCCTATTTCCTATATTATAGTGATATGGACTGTCAGTCCTATTTTTAATAGCCTTAAGTTTATGCTTAAATTGTTCAACAGATGGTGCATTTTTAGCGTCTAAATGTAAAGCATTCCACAATTTAATTGTACTCGGCAGAAAGCTTTTATAATATGATGTACGACAAAGAGGGAGATGTAAGTTTAATCCTAAGTTCGAAGGTTATAATTATTGTTTACAGGTAAGTATGGCTGGATTAAGTTATACATGCAATCTTGACTTATGCCATAAATTATTTTGTAAATAGTAACAAGTTGATGATCTTTTCTTCTTTTTGTTAATGTTTTTAAGTTCAGTTCAGTATATAAGTATGATCTAGAGGAATTGCATCTGAGGCCTGTTATTATTTGTACTGCTTCAACTTGGACGCTCTCTATTAGATCAGATTCTCCCTGTGTACAGTTATCCCATACTGAATCTCCATATTCAAGTATAAGTCTTATAAAGGCGATATATATTTTCAATAGAGAATGTCTGTCAAGTTTGTACTTAAGCATTCTTAGAATGTTAAATCGTGCACATGCTTTTTCGTATATATTTTCTATATGATGCGACCAAGTTGCATTGGACTGAATTGTTAATCCAAGATGGCAATGTGACGCTACGTCTTGTACTATATCATTATCAAAGTAGACTGGTGGGTGGATATAGTTTCTTCTAGTGCAAACAAGGCTTTTGTTTTTTTGAAGATTAAATGTAACAGCCCATTTTTTTGACCATTCAGATATTTTGCAAAGATCATTTGTAAGAGAGTTGGCACATTCTACTGGGTTTTTATCAACTACAACAAAAAGAAAAGTGTCATCAGCAAATAACCGTACATCATTCAATAAGTCATTTGTGATGTCATTTATATAAAGCAGAAATAGAAACGGACCTAAAACACAGCCTTGCGGAACACCTGCATCTATAGTACTGAAGCTTGAAGAAAATCCATCTAGGACTACTTTTTGCTGCCTATCAGAGAGATAGCTACGTATCCAGTTACATAATGAATCATTGATAGCAAATTTAGCTAATTTAAAAGGCAACCCAGCATGCCATACTTTGTCAAATGCTTAGAAATATCGCAAAATATAAATCGTACATCTTTCCCAGCGTCGAGGTGGTCGAGGTTGCTTATTATGTTATTATACCACAATAGCCTAAATACACACTATGCATCGTGTAATACCCGAGGATACAGCACAGCATATGTTAGTTATTGTGGTATAAATACAATAGAGCATGAGTCTTGTACGTGTACGGGCGATAATGCACTCGCTAACGCTCGTGCATTATCTCCCCGTACACGTGCAAAACTCATGCTCTATCCTATACTTATATATTTCTATGAGCTGATTTACTGTAGAGTCTCTAGGTTGAAAGCCTGCCTGGTATTTGCACAGAAGGTTATTCCTTTTGATATAGTTGAACAAGTGTTTAAATACGATTTTTTCCATCAATTTGCAAATAATACTGGTAATGGATATAGGCCTATAATTGCCCGGCATGTCAGGTTCTCCCTTGCCCTTAAAAATAGGAGTTACATTCGCCTGTTTCCATTGGTATGGTACTTTTCTAGTGGACAATTACAGATTAAAAAGTCGCGTCAATGGAGCAGCGATGATATTTAAAACTAATTTTAACCCCTTTGGGCTAATCATATCTGGGCCTGGAGGTTTCGATAATTTCAAGATTTTCAATTGATCAATTACTTCCGTTTCATTTGTAATAAAGTCATTCATTTTATTGTCAGTGCGATTATGAAAAGTAGGTAATTCCGGTTCATGTTCAATATGAGATGTTGCAGAAAAGGAAGAATTCAATGCGTTTGCTTTGTCTACTGGATGTATTAAAATACGACCGTTATTTTTTATTGTAAAGTTTGGTTGAGTTACTTTGTTCAATTTAGAGATCGATTCTGCTATACGCCACCATTTACCCGGGTGGGGTGGGGGGTGGGGTGGGGGTGGGGGGTTGATTTATCAGTTAACTGGGATTTACGTTTTGACTTGTATGACTCCTTAGATTCGCGGATTAAAGCAATTACCTCATTTCTAAGTTGAATAAACATTGACCAATGTAATGGATTGTTGTAAATGACAAAAAAAATATATGACGTTAACTGTGGTCACAATGAGCTAAAATTGGACAACTGTATCAATTCTAACTGACAATAATATACGTCTGGACTTAGTTTGTAGTACATGTAGTTATTTGGAATAAATACGGAGTCTTTCTCAAGAATTACCCCTTTTAAGTTTTAGTTTTCTGCATTTTTTCGTCTTAACGTTACAAAATGGTATAAGACATATAGGACCTAAATAATAGTCTACGAATTACTACAAATATAAGTAAATAACATCAGGACAGAGCAGCGAAAACAATCTTTGCATTGCAAAACCCCGTAGAGTACATGGACAAGACTCCGTACACAAATCCGCGTCTTTTTATATGAATTAGTTACGCTGGGCACGTTTTGTTTCGATTCATATCTCGGCCAATTTCGGATGAATGATGCTGAAATTTTGAAAATGCACGTATATTGGAAAAACAAATAAATCTGCCAATTCAAAATTTTCGTTAACTTGAAAATTAATGAGATATTTATTGCTGAAGGGTACTTTGGGCGAATTTCAGCACTGGCAATTGTTTTTCTTTGATCCGAATTGTAGCATTTAAAGTACTATGTCAACAATGTACGGTAATATTTTAACGGGGAAATGTTTCCGCAACATATAGCAATACTGATTATTCATATACATGAACAAAAATAGGAGAAAAACGTGGTTAACCTACTTTTGCTGTTGTTATCCGCACGTTTTCTACAACATGGCTGACCAAAACTCCGTACTAGTGAACGGGGTCTTGACCAAGATCCGGTGTACGGATCCCTACAGTGAGTATCGCTAAACAATATACTATTTGGATTACCAACGCTGTCTTACGAAATAAATGCATCAATCGTTGACGCTGTCCATAAGTACATTTTAGCAAGCAAACTATTCTAATTTACATTTAGGGAGTATTTAGTGAGACTGGATTTATTGTCAAACTCGATGTGTGGCCCAGTCGATCCTCGCAACATGAGGGGTAGTGTCCAGTGTGTCCAATTGTCCAAACTATCTTTTTTACTTATATACAATTAACTCACAAATTATTCTCTCTTTCTCTAGCATATTTTTTAGTTAGATTATTAAAAAATGTCAAGTTTTTTTCTGTCTTCTTTTTTTTTCTATATATATAATCATTTATAACTTTTTGTTGCATTGAAAACATATTTAAGTTATCCGCTATGTAAATTGATATGAATGAAAATAATTGTCCCATTGGAGAGGATCTCTATAAGCATTTTGCTTTCGTTCAAATCCATTTACCTATTGTATGTAACAATTGTATAATGCGTTATCTTTGAAATAAAATATGTTTAAACCAAATCCCAAAGTAGTGCAATGAATTACATCACTCGAATTAAAAAAAGATTTGGTAAACGTACGAGATTTTGTACAGTCGTGTGAGGGCAAATGATTGTGTTTCATAAAAAAAAAATCAACCCATATACATTCAATTCATATCGGTCATGCCTACGTTTGTAATGGATACAAGTTTTATATAGAGCATAACGCCACCATGGTTATCTAGAGGGCAATCTCTCAGGAGTCTAACTTGTACGTTTATTGTAGCTGTTTTTCATGCATGTTTGCATTTGCATAGATTTGAAACTGATTTTCATTTTTATAGCTATTTTATATTTTAACTCAGATCAGGAATAAGCTTTTGCTCCTAGTGCTTGCTTTTTCAAACTGATTTCTTCACAGAATAGATTCCCGATATTTACAGATATAGTTGACACATTCTTAAATACCTTTGTTTTCCTACTTGAATTTCGAATAGGTGGTTCCACTACTCCAACCTTTAAAGGTTCTGAGTATTTTTAATCACCCTTAGGATATGTTGCCTGCTTTTTAATTTAGTATTCTGTGAGACGCAGGCTTCATAACCGCTGCTCCCAACTAAATTCCATTTTGATTATTTCGCCCATTGTTTTCTCATTTTGGGCAAAGCGTTTTGTTAGAAACTGGGACCATAGGCCGCTGGCCATGGAATGGTATGAAAATACCTCATTAAAGGTTCCATATTCACCGTCATATGCATACCATCTTCGGGATGGTTGAAATGTTTGTGCTATAGACATTATAAATATTGAATCCTGCTCAACCCGGGGCTAGAGGTCGTGGACGGTAGCAAGCACTTTATAATACTGTTCATGAACAATCAAACCGAGACTGAAATATATTTTGTAATTATCGTGTTCGGCGATTTCCAAATTTCTCCTTTCATGCTTTTTTAAGTGTTCATCGGTCTGCCTGGATTGACAGAGACAATCGATAAGTTAGACATGGCTACCATCGGGAATTATTGTATCTGTCACATGCTGATTGGCGCTGACCTTGTGTTCGACATGTATTGGCATACATTTATTATTGTAATTATGTTTAACATAATATTGACTTAGCGCAATATTCGCTTGGATTGATGGAGCAAAATAAATGAATTTCTGCATGGCCACCTTGGGCAGTATTGTATCAGTCAAATGCCGATTGGCGCCGACTGTTGTATGGGTTGTTTTTGCTGTATGTGTTGCTTTGGAGACTCAGTCACATGCCGATTGGCGCCGACTGTTGTATGTGTTGCTTTGGAGACTCAATCACATGCCGATTAGCGCCGACTGTTGTATGTGTTACTTTTGCTGTATGTGTTGCTTTGGAGACTCAGTCACATGCCGATTGGCGCCGACTGTTGTATGTGTTGCTTTGGAGACTCAATCAATTGCCGATTAGCGCCGACTGTTGTATGTGTTACTTTTGCTGTATGTGTTGCTTTGGAGACTCAGTCACATGCCGATTGGCGCCGACTGTTGTATGTGTTGCTTTGGAGACTCAATCACATGCCGATTGGCGCCGACTGTTGTATGTGTTGCTTTGGAGACTCAATCATATGCCGATTAGCGCCGACTGTTGTATGTGTTACTTTTGCTGTATGTGTTGCTTTGGAGACTCAGTCACATGCCGATTAGCGCCGACTGTTGTATGTGTTACTTTTGCTGTATGTGTTGCTTTGGAGGCTCAGTCAAATGCCGATTGGCGCCGACTGTTGTATGTGTTGCTTTGGAGACTCAATCACATGCCGATTGGCGCCGACTGTTGTATGTGATGCTTTTGCTGTATGCGTTGCTTTGGAGACTCGGTCACATGCCGATTGGCACCGACTGTTGTATGTGTTGCTTTTGCTGTATGTGTTGCTTTGGAGACTCGGTCACATGCCGATTGGCGCCGACTGTTGTATGTGTTGCTTTTGCTCTATGAGTTGCTTTTGAGACTCAGTCACATGCCGATTGGCACCGACTGTTGTATGAGTTGCTTTGGAGACTCAGTCACATGCCGATTGACGCCGACTGTTGTATGTGTTGCTTTGAAGACTCAGTCACATGCCGATTGGCGCCAACTGTTTTATGTAATGCTTTTGCTGTATGTGATGCTATCGAGACTCAGTCACATGCCGATTGGCGCCGACAGTTTTATGTGTTGCTTTGGAGACCCAGTCACATGCAGATCGGCACCGACTGTTTTATGTGTTGCTTTGGAGACTCAGTCACATGCCGATTGGCACCGACTGTTGTATGTGTTGCTTTGGAGACTCAATCACATGCCGATTAGCGCCGACTGTTGTATGTGCTACTTTTGCTGTATGTGTTGCTTTGGAGACTCAGTCACATGCCGATAAGCGCCGACTGTTGTATGTGTTGGTTTTACCTGTATGTTTGCTTTGGAGGGGACTCAGTCACATGCCGATTGGCGCCGACTGTTGTATGTGTTGCTTTGGAGACTCAATCACATGCCGATTAGCGCCGACTGTTGTATGTGTTACTTTTGCTGTATGTGTTGCTTTGGAGACTCAGTCACATGCCGATTGGCGCCGACTGTTGTATGTGTTGCTTTGGAGACTCAATCACATGCCGATTAGCGCCGACTGTTGTATGTGTTACTTTTGCTGTATGTGTTGCTTTGGAGACTCAGTCACATGCCGATTAGCGCCGACTGTTGTATGTGTTACTTTTGCTGTATGTGTTGCTTTGGATGCTCAGTCAAATGCCGATTGGCGCCGACTGTTGTATGTGTTGCTTTGGAGACTCAATCACATGCCGATTGGCGCCGACTTTTGTATGTGTTACTTTTGCTGTATGTGTTGCTTTGGAGACTCAGTCACATGCCGATTGGCGCCGACTGTTGTATGTGTTGCTTTGGAGACTCAATCACATGCCGATTAGCGCCGACTGTTGTATGTGTTACTTTTGCTGTATGTGTTGCTTTGGAGACTCAGTCACATGCCGATTAGCGCCGACTGTTGTATGTGTTACTTTTGCTGTATGTGTTGCTTTGGAGGCTAAGTCAAATGCCGATTGGCGCCGACTGTTGTATGTGTTGCTTTGGAGACCCAAGCACATGCCGATTGGCGCCGACTGTTGTATGTGTTGCTTTTGCTCTATGAGTTGCTTTTGAGACTCAGTCACATGCCGATTGGCACCGACTGTTGTATGTGTTGCTTTGGAGACTCAATCACATGTCGATTAGCGCCGACTGTTGTATGTGTTACTTTGGAGACTCAATCACATGCCGATTGGCGCCGACTGTTGTATGTGTTGCTTTTGCTGTATGTGTTGCTTTGGAGACTCGGTCACATGCCGATTGGCGCCGACTGTTGTATGTGTTGCTTTGGAGACTCAATCACATGCCGATTGGCGCCCACTGTTGTATGTGTTGCTTTTGCTGTATGTGTTGCTTTGGAGACTCGGTCACATGCCGATTGGCGCTGATTGTTGTATGTGTTGCTTTTGCTCTATGAGTTGGTTTTGAGACTCAGTCACATGCCGATTGGCACCGACTGTTGTATGAGTTGCTTTGGAGACTCAGTCACATGCCGATTGGCGCCGACTGTTGTATGAGTTGCTTTGGAGACTCAGTCACATGCCGATTGGCGCCGACTGTTGTATGTGTTGCTTTGAAGACTCAGTCACATGCCGATTGGCGCCAACTGTTTTATGTGATGCTTTTGCTGTATGTGATGCTATCGAGACTCAGTCACATGCCGATTGGCGCCGCCTGTTTTATGTGTTGCTTTGGAGACTCAGTCACATGCCGATCGGCACCGACTGTTTTATGTGTTGCTTTGGAGACTCAGTCACATGTCGATTGGCACCGACTGTTTTATTGTTGCTTTGGAGACTCAGTCACATGCCGATTGGCACCGACTGTTTTATTGTTGCTTTGGAGACTCAGTCACATGCCGATTGGCACCGACTGTTTTATTGTTGCTTTGGAGACTCAGTCACATGCCGATTGGCGCCGACTGTTTTATTGTTGCTTTGGAGACTCATTCACATGCCGATTGACACCGACTGTTTTATGTGTGGCTTTGGAGACTCAGTCACATGCCGATTGGCACCGACTGTTTTATTGTTGCTTTGGAGACTCATTCACATGCCGATTGACACCGACTACTGTATGTGTCGCTTTGGAGACTAGTCACATGCTGATTATCGCCATCTGCCTTATTTTGTCTTTGTGTATGGCATAATTTTCTGTATGAATGTTGTCTTTATTGATGCATGCCTGTTGTCTCCATTGGTGTATATAAACATATATATCGTTGTTCCAAAATGTTTTCGATAACATTTGTTTATTTATTGTATTTACGAGGGTGCTTCAAAAAGTTCTGTCACTAGGCATATATCCTTTGAACTGGTTATTACACTGAGATAAAGTAGTGTATTTATAGTACTACTGGGTTCGCTCTCTTAAATTCCACAACAAAAATGAAAAATTTCCGGTTATTTATACCCCTGAATTACCTCCCCCTACCACACCTTTTGTATACTGGCATCTCTGAAAATGTCCTTGTTACAAAACGTTGTAAAAATTATTTGAATAATTCAATGCTTTAAAATTTTCTTGTACGCCATCTGCTGTTATTCGCCCATTATCCATGAAAATGATTGTCGAGAATTCGGAAAGGTCTTGCTGCAAGGCAGATATGAGTGAATACATATCCCTTAATTTTAGCAGAAATAACACTGATTTTCTTCATTTTGTTTACGGAAATGTTATAATATCTTTTAAATGTCGTAATTATTCTCAAAGTATTAATATGTTTTCATATTTTTTTACAAATCCTAGTCCTTCAGTGTTTAAATTTCATATTTAACACACTATTGTAGAATTTTGTACAATGTTTAGTGAAAATATTGATCATCCAAAAACGCTATTTCAAAAGACTGCTCTTCCATTTAATGTCCATTTATCATTAAATTAATTTCACACGTTAGCTTAAAATGTTGATTTCTAAGACAATGCCTTTTCATCTACCATGCTTAAATTCTGAATTTTGTAATGCACAGATATAACTGGTAATGTATGAGAAATTTCAAAGGTCTTCGACAAGTACTTAAAGAGGAACAGGCATTTACAAAAGTAACAATTAACATACCTGAAAAAAACTCAGGACGAAAATGCCTCAGTATGTATAAGTGATGTGTCTTAAATGTTCCATAACTTTCGTCACACAAAAGATACAGCATTCATTTTACCATCAATGGAATGGTATTGAGACCCCCTTTCATTTGGTAGCAAACATCAACACTCACAACGAGCACATAATTGTTAAAACGCGTTAGTGACAGAACTTATTGAATGACCCTCGTATTTTATACGTATGCTTTATAACTTAAAACACATGTTTTGGAGTTTAATTGGTAAAGACAGATAGCGAACCTTGTTCAGTAGAACAATATATGATACATTAAGAATAATATTAATATAAAGAATTCAAAGATATTTTAGATAAATTTGATCTTAAAATGACTAAGGCTAACTGTAATACTTGCATCTATTACATGAGCGTTTCTTGTTTTAACATTTGCTCGTTCTATGTTATTCGAAAATGCAGATGACAATTCCTATTTATGTCTCGTGTTTCCTTTTATTCATTATTTGGTTTGGTTAAGTGATACATGATGTATTAATACCCTGTATTTCCATTTTTTGTTATGGTGTTTATTTGCACGTGTTTTTAGTCCCCTACCGGAGTGTCACCGGAGGGGACTATAGGTTAACCTCCCGTCTGTCCGTCAGTCCGTCAGTCCGGAAAACTGGATCCTGCGAGAACTTAACAAGTATAAAAGATATTTTCATGAAACATGTTACATATGGTAGAGGGGCATAAGGAGATTATGCAAGTTATTTTAGTTTGTTGATATGGCAAATATAATGGTTGCCATGGCAACAAAATAGTTAAAATATTGCACACAAAATAGGATCATGCTATAATTTGAAAACTATAAGAGTTATTGTCATTTAAACTTGGTACATAAGTAGAGGAGCATATGGAGATTTTGCACACAAATTTATTTGGTGATATGGCAAAAATTGTGGTTGTTATGGTAACATAATTCAGTCTTTAGTGATACAGCTGAATAAGGGAGCTTAATGCGTCTATCGTTATTCTCAATAAATAATCGATAGTTACTTCTCTTCAAATAGAGTTATATATTAATACATGACTTGAAATTGACTAATTTCTTTGCGTATATATTTTTATTACTTGTTGTATTATATTTGTAATATGTTTGTAAACTTTACACATTTTTAAGGAAGATTTTGTACTCAAACTTGTTTTGTTAAGGTAGCATGCCTTTATTATTTGTCTAAAATATATTTCAAGGTCTCTTCAGTAGATAAAAAAATGTAGACGTCACCAGTCAAGGATCGTTTCAAGCGACTGTATTTGACATTTTGATTTGTTGAAGTTTATTGATGTTATTTTTTTTTTCAAATGATCGAAGAAGTAAAATGACAGTGCAGATGACACTTCCTATTTATGTCTTATGTTTTCTTTTATTCATTATTTGGTTTGGTTAAGTGATAATTGATTTATTTCAGTTCAAGCAAATCGAATTAGGAAATAGTACGTATTTAACTCGGTACCATCAAAACGGAACCTACATTATACCTGTTTGTATTTTTGGTTTTCAGACATTTTCCGCGGTAGTGGAAATAATGTCCATTTAAATGGTGCATGTACAAACAATTAGCGGGTCTCTCCGTTCGGCAATTGTGCAATGTTTTGCATGATAGCTAAAAGACTCTTTGGCCATGTACCGCTATTACGATTACAAGGAACCAACTTTTAGACAATGATGAAACACCATCTTTCTAACATAATATCCTAGACTCAACACGAATCAAAAGGTAAGTCGAGTCTAGCCTAATAAATTGGCTCCTATGCAGTTTTTTTTTTATTATTCTGACGTTCTATGTAACTGCATATACGCCTAATTTCCTTTGCAAAAAACCCGACTGAAAAAACGCTCGAACACCCATGTGATTTTCGAACGAAATTGAGCAGCTTATCAGACTTATGTGCGTAAACCATGACGATAATCTAACAAAATAATAAGTTATTTACCATTTACTTTCGGTTTAATTTTTTTCCGAAGAATATTTTACATAATATATCGTTTTTTTGTAGATCGCTATACATGTGTATTGACAATATATTGACAAGTGCGCGTTTCTCCCAACGTTGCATGCGCAGGCGCATAAGTACACATTTTCCACTGTGGACAACGTGTCACGAAACTGCGTTGTGTATAATGTACCTAGTATAAAGTTTTTAAGTCTTAGGTTAACAAAAGGTAATGGGCGAAGGGTGCCGGGATATTTATTATATATTACCCCTTCAGACATTCTCCTAAAAGAAAAATTAAAAAATCTCGCTTGTTTTATAGCCTGATCTGGGGGAAAAAGCACCTAACCAGAGACCTACTGTATGCCCATGACTTAACTTAAGCTTGTTTATTTTGTTTTGTTATGTTCATTTCATTTAGTGTGTAGGGGGTGGGTGAGTTTACGGGTAGATTCAGGGGGCGACCCACTAAACAATCTGTAAAATATGGAAATTTATATTAACAAGAGCTGTAGGACAACAACGCAGCTCGACTATTCAGAGAATAATAAATGGTATAGCCAGTATATACCATCAGAAAACAAGGCTAAAACAATGTGAGGGTGGGATGGGGGGTGGGGGTGGGTATAGAAACTCGGGCCGATATAAAAATTATTGTTAGAATCTCATACAAATTATAGTAAAATTTATTGTGGCCTCATTTCAGGTTGTTTTTTTATTGATATTTCATCTGTGTATCTGAATTTAATCTAAATTGCTTTATATGTAAATGATTGCGATCAAATTAAAAACATTAATATCCAATGATGGAAGATAAAATGAAAACAATTTCCCTCCCCCTGTACTCCACGTGAGAGGAGCCCATAAACGAATGGGGGGCAGGGCGGGGGCGCATAATTGATATAGTTGTATATTTGATAAAACAAAACAACACAGGCATATGTAAAAAAAAATTCGG
Source organism: Cyrtodaria siliqua (assembly GCA_037043455.1). Classification (NCBI taxonomy): domain Eukaryota; kingdom Metazoa; phylum Mollusca; class Bivalvia; order Adapedonta; family Hiatellidae; genus Cyrtodaria; species Cyrtodaria siliqua. The sequence goes on along the minus strand of JAWPHD010011044.1, from coordinate 1,032 downwards.
GTGTTGGTGGGATGGTTGTTGGGCGAAACATATTGATAAACTGATAAAACAAAACAACACAGATATATGCAAAAACAACAAAAAACAACAACATTCAGGTGGTAATGATGATGGTGTGTTGGAATGGTTGGGGGTGGGGGGGATGGGGGGTAACACAAATTGACCAAAACAACACAGAAATATGTAAAAAATATATACAAATCGAGTTTCAAGTGGGGCAGGCGGGGAGTGGGGGAGGGTGGTGGCAGGGCCACATAATAATTGACCAAAACGTGACAGAAATATGTAAAAATTGGCCAGTAGAAATAATAAAATTTACCAAAACAATACAGAAATATAAAAAAATATATAGTTTAGTCTGGGGGGGGGGGGGGGGGGGGGGGGGGGGGGGGGGGGGTTAGGGGTGCGAGGCGGGCATAGCAATATGTGTACGAATTGACCAGAACAACAAAGAAATATGAAGAGAAAAAAATAGAGATTCGAGTCGGTGGGGTAGGGGCAACATAACTATATGTGTAAAAATTGACCAAAACAATACAGAAATATAAAGAAGAAAAAATAGTTGAGAGTCGGGGGGAGGCTAGGTGACGGGGGGGGGTGCGGGGGCGGGGACGGGAGTAGGGGCGGGGTAACATAAATATATGTGTAAGAACTGACCAAAACAACACAGAAATATGTAAAAAAATAAATAAAAAAAATTGAGTTCGAGTGTGGGTTGGGGGTGGCCCCTGGGGTGTTGGAAGGCGGGCGTGGGGTGGGGGCAATATAGCTACATTTGTAAGAATTGACCAAAACAACACAAAAATATGTAAAAATAAAATAAATGAGTGTCGAGTGTGGGGGTGGGAAGTAGAGGAGGGTGGAAAGGGGTGGGGGGGGGGGGGGGGGGCAACATAGCTATATGTGTAAGAATTGACCAAAACAACACAAAAATATGTAAAAAAATAATTAAATGAGTGTCGAGTGTGGGGGATGGGGGTAGAGGAGGGTGGAAAGGGGTGGGGGGGGGCAACATAGCTATATGTGTAAGAA
>JAWPHD010011043.1:0-87427 GCA_037043455.1 Cyrtodaria siliqua | reverse complement strand
GTGTTTTACTTATACTGGCCTATTAATGCTGCATTGTTGTTAGAGAGGGATATCACTATTTACAATGTCCCGTTTTATTGGGTATGACACTATGGTAAGAGTGGGTTTGGTGCACCCTAGAACCTGGTTTTAAACCCCCAAAGGCCAGGTTGCCAATGACCGTTCCAAGGCGGTAGCCCTATTGTCAACCCTTTAATGTTTGTGATGCCGTGTTTCACGTGTAGTCATGTTTAAATATTGTTGTTTGTTTCTATGCGTTCTTTGGTTGACTATGGTCGTCCTTGAATGCTATATTACCTGTTAGACTTGTATATCTACTTTTTATATTGGCAGAACTTGTGTGAGTGGGGGTTTAGAGTGGGGGTTGGGGGGAGGGGGGGGGGGGGGGTGGTGGTGGGGCGGGGGGGGGGGTGTAATTAAATCATAAACCTGTCGGAATACAATTACAAATTGCTAACGCTAGTCATTCACAGTACGCATTCCACATTTTGCGGATTTTACCCGATTCGCGCAACTTTTAAGAGGTCCTCTTTTCGGTATTTATAAGTATACTAGAATACAAACTAGAAGATATACAAATTGGTCATCAAAATATATAAAATACCAGGCATAAGGCTTAAACATTTAAGTGTGTTTTCCCGATTCGCGCAATTTATTTTACATGATATGCATGCAGGTCAGTCCGAAACAACAACAAACGTGTAATACACACTCTGGTCATTCCGGCTTGTCCCGATGCGATCAGCTGTCAGTTGTTTTTGATGCTTAGCAAATAATAACATGCTAACATGCTTATCAGCGCACAGTTTGCAAAAATGTGAACATGTGAAACAACATTTAGAATAATATGAGAACTTTTGAGCGACCCATAATATAAACTGTCTTACCTGTTATTGGTTCATCTTCTTTAAAAGCACCGATCACTGTTTCTTTCCTTTATTCCTGCCTTTAGTGCCTGAAAAAAGTTTGGGTTATGCGTAATTCTATGAAATAGTCAACCTGCGTTATGGTATTCATGTATTAGACAGATTTAAAGTCACAAAAGGTCCCCAGAAGACATTTAAGACTGTAGTGGAGGTTGTGATTTAATTTACAAAGAATAATCATTTCAGTGGTCATAGTTTTATGTCCATTCAACTTGATATTTTATTGACACTTGAGTTTCTTTATAGTTATGGTTTGAGCTCCTTTAGGTCTGGCTTTCAAATCAGAATCCTATAAGGTATTCGATTTTTATTGGGATATATGCATATGCACGAGTTCTTCCGCGTAATAATATTGCGTGACTTTAGTAGCGCATAGTCATGACGCGGAAGAACTCGTGCATATTGCCCAATACAAATCTAATAACCTTTCATTGCATACGCATTTGTAATTTAAAAACAACGATTAATTACAACAAAACAATAGGGTTTTAAATTTAATTTTCATCATAAAAATGGTCGTAACATCTTGGGAATTTTTCACAACGAAGCTAAAGTACTATAATGTTTACATCACATGACAAATTTCCTGCGACATAAGCTGTGAACTGCACCATCCCTAACGAGTATGCAAATAGTAGTTCCAGTACAATAATTCTACAACACGTCAGTATGAACACGTCAATATGGGCTAATAAAACCTTTCCTGTTACATTGGAAGTAAACCAATCTTGTAAATGCGTATGCAGTAAAAATGCTTATATATCGCTGTTTCGCTGAATTGATTTGCTTTTGAACTGAAACACAGTTTAGCATGTATACGCGTAGACAATGCACTCAAACGTGAATTTAAAAGCCTTCGACAGACCCATAATGACTATCATGCAGTGGGAGCTGTCGTACATTATATTTGGTTGCGATTGATTATATAAATAATATTTCTATTCAGAATATGTATTTATTTTTTTAAATTATCAAAATATCTTGAACTGCGTTGTGTACTTAGTATATTACATACTAGTAATTTACACTTTAAGCGGAATGTTCAAAACAATTTAGTAAATATGCTCATTCATTATATTGTTTATGATATATACTGAAAAGAAAAAGAAACGCATAATGGGTATTGCCGCTATAAATTGTATGTTCAATATGCTACTGCTAATCAAATGGTACAGGGCGACATTATGCCTGTCCTTCCGGAAAGAAGATTTAACAGCACCGAACAAACCAATGGTTACCTCCTTAAAGTTTCATTATCGGACAGAATGCTCATATGGCTCAAGTAGGTGAGCAAACTTAGGCTTTAAACGTTGCAATCTCTTAACATTAAACACAATACTGAAATGGCTTGACTTTTTCAAGCGATACGTCAACATTTATAAATTTCGTTATAACAAAGTATATTTGATTAAAAGGTCTACTACATGGCAGAGTTGTCATTTCTTTAATTAGTTGTAGCCCCTTTTTGTACAAAACACGTTAAGATATATCTGAATATTACGTGGAATTAGGTGTATGTAATAATGTAGTATAGGCAATTGTTTGATTATGCTTTTCTTTTGCCATTCAGTATAGTATAATGATTTTACATACAAATGCCTCCACATATTGATATGCATTCGTACTAATTATTCATGTTTAATTGTCGATACTCTGTGGCAATACGATTTTACGGATTGCTTTAAACTCGACGTATAGTTCATGTTTGTATTGTAGTTTTATTGACGTTGTATATTACTTTAAATGTGAACCATTTCCATGTTTCTTTTGAGTTTGCGCCAGCCTCGTGTCCATCCGCATGTCTGCAGCTTTTACAACTAAAGTATTCTGATAGACTTGACGTCCCTGAAATTTAAAATAAAGTTATTAAATATCACTGTACTTTGGTGATTCTGAGAGCTTGCCATCTTCGGGATGGTTAACATTCTGTACTGTTGCTTTTTATGAATATTGAGTTCTGCTCAACTCGCGGCTAGAGGGCGTGAGCGGTAGCTAGCATATTTCACTACCGCTCATGAACAGTTTCAATCAAACCGAGACTTCAATATTTCGTATGTGTCATGCTCGGCCGTTTCCAAAGGTCCATTGTCATACTCTTTTTTTATTTGTGATTGTAATAGGATATTAGATATTGTAGAGGAGTTCTGCGTAAGACACGTTAAGCCGATGTTCTGACTAATGTGTTTTACTTCATGGACGTTTGCCTGGAACCTTAAACGCACTTGTTTGAACTTGTTCATTATAAAACCGAGTTCAGGATTGATTTATCTTCGGAAGATGTACATGTCTGTATTTGCCTTATCGATATTGATGTCAAGGTTACTGGAACTAGAAACTAATCAGATTTTATGTTATGAAAATGGGATGGAATATTATCAAATACGAGGTACTTATATAAAGATTACTTATTAACACTTACAAACAAATGAATAAAACTTAAAGGGAAACAAAGCATTACTTGGATATTTTCAAATCCTTACTAATAATTAAATAATTCTGACCTATTTGCTTTGCATATTACTAATTAGAGGTTAACATACGACCGTGGTGTATCTTTTGTCGATAATGGCACACCCGAGGGCTTTAGACCGAGGGCCATTCACTAGGCGTGCCATTATCGACAAAAGGCATATGGCGACCGTATATTTGCCTTTGTATTACATACACCTTACTATAAATGGAGAATAAGAACAACTGGTGCATTTTATGACAAAATACATCGACATGTTTACAAAACGGTACAATTTAAACGTTTAAGTAGCATAATAGGTAAATAATTATTTGACAAATAAATACATTACATTAAATGAATGTACTTTAAATTAGTTTTCTTCTTTGTCTTTCACTTTAATGATATATTTCAACGTTTTACCGTTGAAATCTCAACTGAATTTTCACGCCAGTAAGGGCGTGAAAATTGCAGTTGAGATTTCAATGTCCGCTCCAAAGCCATAGCGCTCCAATATGACGTCTTTGTAAATGCTTGATGGCGTTGACGTCTTCGCGTACGGACAGTCTGTTTGCTACTGACAGGGTGTCGATTTTTCATAATCCATAATGGCACAGTATGCCGATTATGGATTTTGTTAAAAGGACTGGTAACCATTGTTTTTTTCTACTTAAATGTGTTGTATTTATAGTAAGGTATGTAATAATAATGATTAAACGATGGTAGAATAAGGAAGAACTAGAAAATGGGACCCGAATGCCACGCTAAAGGTTATCGGTTGCTTACAAAATAGAGTAACAAATATTTATGGACCTGATTTGGGTAGGACATAATGGTCCCATATAGATGTGTTTGTATGAAGTTTGAATATTGTTGGTAAGGCTTTTGGTATGTAATTGATTTAATAAACAGAGGGCCAAGATGGCCCTAAATCGATCACCTGAGTACTGGCCCATTACCGAACTTCTTCGAAATCTTATGGTCATATACAATATGTGCAAGTTTGGTTAAGATTGTTCAAGAAATGTGGCCTACATTGATATAAAAACACTGACAAAGAAAGATAAAAAAATCGGACAGGAAAGCAGCATTCACGGACGACAGTCAACCACAAACACAGAAACAAACACGCAAACAGACAAACGAAAAGGCAAAAGTAATAAAAATGCAAACGACATCACAAACACAAAAGGGTTGACAATAGGGCTTCCGCCTTGGAACGGTCAGTGGCAAAAAAGGCCACTGGGGGTTTAAACGGTTCTAGGGTGCACCAAACCTCACACTTACCCTACTGTCATCCTATTAAAACAGGACAGTGTAAATAAATAAATCCCGCCATGATCTAATATCTAACCAACAAGACAGCATCAATAGGCAATATAAGTAAAACACAAATATGCTAGTGTAAATATAATACAAAAAAACAATAGCCTAGGAAAGCCACAATGAAGGTACTCAATGACTTGCAGAAGCCAGACCAACATGAGAATAAACCATTAAGGGCACGACAAGAAAGATCATAGACAAACATCAAACGCCACCGTCCCAATGGGCTTTAGGTAGACGTCATCATAGGAAGTTTGGTAAATATCAAATACAAAAGGTGCTAGAGTGTAACCCCTGGGGCAGGGTCTTAATTGACCCCAGGGCTACATGTAATTATATTAGAGCTGTGTGCCTTGTGGTTTCAGAGAAGAAGATTTTATTAAGTTTTTCCCTATACAAGTCTATGTAAAACAATGTGAACCCTGGGGCAGGGCCAAATGTGACCCCAGGGTCACAATTTGAATAAACCTTGGTAAAGGACCATAAGGTCATAGTAAATGCAAAATATTAAACCTCTGGCTCTTGTAGTTTCAGAGAAGATGTTTTGATTTATTTACTATATATATCTATGTAAAACTGTGACGCCCGGGACGGGCCAAATTTGACCCGGGGTCACCATTTGAACAAATTAGGTAGATGACCATAAGCTTACAGCAAATGCAAAATATTAACCTCTGGCTCTTGCAGTTTCAGAGAAGAAGATTTTTTAAAGTTTTTCCCTAAACAAGTCTATGTAAAACATGTGACCCCTGGGGCGGGTCAAATGTGACCCCAGGGTCACATTTAAACAAACTAGGTAGGGGACCATTAGCTGATGCTACTTGTAATATATGAGAGCTCTGTGCCTTGTGGTTTCAGAAAATAAGTTTTTTTAAAGTGTTTCCGATATAAGTCTTGAAACCCTGCAAAATCTCAATATACAAAGTGTGGACCCCCGGGGCACGGCCTTTTTTAAACCCGGGGACTTCACTTGGACAACTTGATAGTCTAGGAATTGGCAATCATTTTAAAAGAAAAACTGTCGAAACTGTCTGCGGTTCTTGAGAAGATTTTTTAAGGTTTCGCCATATATGGTAATGGCAGCCATCTTAGATGTCGCGCTGACCTACTTTTCACACATCTAAAAACATTCATCTAAGGATCGTCCACGGACGACGGACGAAGCGTGATCTTCGGCTTAGGTGATCTAAAAACGTCAATGTAAAATTTCAATCTAAATTAAATTTGTAAAAAGTAGGTCAAAGTCATTTATATTGACCTGATTTGAGTAGGAACATATTGCTGTCATATAGATGTAGTGTGTATGAAATTAAAGCTGTACTGCTTCTGGTATCAGAGTAATGGACATAATAATAAACGTGAACTTAAAACTTTAATGTAAATTAACAAAGTGTAAAAAGTAGGTCAAGGTCATTAATATTGACCTGATTTGGGTAGGAACATATTGTTGTCATACCGATGTGTGTATGAAGTTTGGAAACTGTATGGCTTTTGGTATCTGAGAAGCTGAGTTAATAAAAAACTTGAATGTAAACCTTCAATGTACAATTAACAAAGTGCCAAAGGTAGGTCAAGGTAATTCGTATTGACCCACTTGTCATTGGAACATATCACTGTTATGTAGTTATCAACATTTGCAAAGTCTGAAAACTCTAAGGTATCTGGTGTTGGACAAATGGACTTAACAATAAACGTTGATGTAAAAAAATTAAATGAACAAACTTTTGATGTAAATTAACAAAGTGTAAGAGGTAGGTCAAGATTCAATTATATTGACCTGATTCGGGTAGGAACATATTGCTGCCATATAGATGTAAGTGTGTATGAAGTTTGAAAACTGTATGGCTTCTGGTTTCTGAGAAATTGACTTAATAAAACACTTGAATGTAAAAACGGGACGTACGAAAGTACGGACGTGACGTATGGATTGTGACGTACGTCCGGACAGACAAGGGTAACACCATATGCCCGCACTACTTTCATGGCGAGGCATAAAAAATATGAGATATATTATATTACCTTACATTTAATTATAAAAACAAGTGAAAAATCAAATGTTACAGAATTAATAAATTGAAATGCCTATTTTAATAGTTTAATACCCAACACATCCAGTTGCCGTAGGTCACTGTTTTGTTCTTCTGATTTCAGAAATATTATAGTCACCCGATAGTTAACGAAATGAATGCAAGATCACAGTATAAAATACCAATTTTGCAACACCAATGTATCCTATGATTCATATATGATTCTCATATTCAATGATCTTAATTAAAAGAAGCAGTACGTGTTTCGGATATAAAATAATAAGAATACTGAAAAGGGGATCCCTTGGAAGCAATAAACACAAACAAGAGGGAAAAGAAGCAGTCTCGGTACATGAGTAATGGGTAATATAAGGTTCAACACCTCTCACGACCCATAGCACCGGCTTAAGCGAAGTCATAAAGATTCAGTTTGATGATCCCAAAGGACCAGTAAGTAATACTACTGATTTGTAGTCGGTCAGCCCGATATTTATATACAGATACCGGCGGTACATTCTCAAATACCTCTGCTTTCTTACTTTAATTTCGAATAGGAGGTTCCACTATTCCAGCTTTTAAAGGTTCTTAGTATTATTTTATACCCTTTGGGTATGTTGTCTGCTCTTTAATTTGGTATTTTGACTGTTCTTGTGATACGCAGGCTTTGTAACCTCTGTTCCCAACTAAATTACATTTTGTTTATTTCGCCCATTGTTTTCTCGTTTAGGGGATAGCATTTTGTTAGAAACTGGGACCATAAGCCGCTGGCCATGGAAACATTGCAAGTATTTTGACTAACGTTTCGAACAGTCTCAATCAAACCAAGACTGCAATACTTTTTGTATTTATTGTGTTCGGCCATTTGCAAATTTCAGCTTTCATACGCTCTTTTTACAGCTGCCAAACAGCATTAATCAAGTATCATATTAGAATCATATAAACTTTCCCCAATATCGAAACTTATAAGAAACTGTGAATGTTTAAAACACGATACTTTTATGAATTATATTATATGATACGTTTTATATGAGAATTATATTTAGTTCTTTTATATAAAAATTATATGATTCCCATTTGAATCTCATATAGAATGCATGTATATGTTTAGTTGTCAAAAACTGCTTAAAAGATATGTACATATATCTGAAGTACCTTTGTCTTTGTTAGAGCGTGTCCTCCTTACCATTACAAGTACCATAGCCATAATAATAATGGCAATAAGTGCTGCTACTGCGCCACCTATAATACTCCATACGGGTGTTAAGGTGTGTTGATTGTCACTTTCTACAATAAAGAATAAAAAGGAATATTTTAAATATAAATACACTTGCAAATAACAAAACATTAACAAAATATGTTGCACAATCAGTATATCTACTGTTCAACGTTTGCTAAGCACCAACATTTCAATTCGACATTTTACGGTGGCTGGTTTTATCAACAGGATACAACTCACAATTAATTTTGTTGTTCGATTAATTTATGTGAAATTCATTATTTTGTTGTCAAAAAATATTAGAAAACAATTTTCTTGTGTATTTTTGCATGTCACCCTAAAAAATACAATTTCACGCGGTACTTGGGATAAAACACGAAAAGGTTTGATGCTAAGCATTAGTCATGGACATGATGTACAACATTTATAACTTACTAAAATTTCTGAGCATAATGGTGTGTGTGCTAGTTCCAATACTGTTTGTAACCACCAATGTAAAGCTAGTTAAGTCTAACACGTCCAAGGCAGTGATCACCAGATTGGCAATATGTCCATCTAATGATACATCTGTACCATAAAACTGAGTCATGACTTGTGCTGGCAGATGAGATACAGTGTATCTGTCATCATTCTGGACAGGGAGCCCTCCTTGTCTGGTGAAGACGACTTCGTCTGCCATAGGGTAACTGTAAAACGGTATGCTGATATTCAGTGAGTCACCTGGAGCCCCATAAAATATCGTTTGCTGGGTTAGGATCTTTGGAGGCACTGGAAGAATATAAAGTGTGTATCAACCCTCAAAACAAAGTACACTTGTTTATCAAGTAACATCTTTAGTAGTTACATTGAACATATTTCACAGTTCACACTAGTTCACACCATATGATTAAATGACACTATATATGTAATGTAAAATGTAAAATACCTGTGCCATTCATTTTATTGTCTATGGTTTAATTAAGGGACCAGGCAATATTTATCGGGGGGTTGGGACCGTTGCAAATAAAAATGTTATATAACAAAAAATGTACGTCCCATGGCAAGCAAACGAAAAAAAAAGTATAATCCCATGGTTTTTCGCCACAAAAAAAGTACCTGTCCCATGCCATTTTGCACCATTCCCAATGCCCAGATAAATATTGCCTGGTCCATAAGCACCCTCCTTACCAAATGAGGTTTGCTACAAGCTTGCAGCGAACAATTTTGTTCACCATAACAATTCTTAATTGTTCGCCAATGTTCGCCACTAGCGGTGATGTTGCCGCAAACATTATGGTAATCTTTGTCTAATTTGCCGCAAACTCGCCAAAAAGCTATACATTGGCCAGAAACATTTATTTATTTGCAACGTACACCATAAAAAACTTACTTGCATGTTTTTTTGTTCGCCACAACATTGAGACAAATTTTACCAATCCTGTTATTTTTTTATTGCACGCCGTAACATCACCACAATCTTTTAAATTCAGATTTGCCGTTTCTTTATTCACAGAACATCACGACAAACTTTTTCATTCTGATCTGCTGTATCTGAAGACTCTGTTAGCCAAAACAGCATCTCAAAACTTAGGCTTAATACAGAAGTTTATTATTTCCAGTTACTTACTACTATTAAAAGTGAAATTTGTATTGTAATGTCAAAGGACGTACCACTTGAACAAGTAATTTAGTCAAGTGTAATTTGTTTCGTGGAACCTTATTTTTAAACATTTATTCAATTGTGTTCATTGCAAGAACATTTTAAAATACCAAACACCATGATAACTCCAACATTTAAAACCAGAAAAATTAAAATTGTATCAAAAGTGCAAAATAATATGATCAGTATGACCTCAGTAGCTAGATGTGTGTATATATACGTGTGTTGGTTTGTCTAGGGTCTGGTGCTGATTCTAAGATATCCAGACACCATTGGTGCCTATTGGACTGCTACAGTTAGTGACATGTCCATGGAAATGGGAGACATGCAGAAATGACAGCACACGACATCTCCATGAAAATGGCAGTTATGCAGAAATGACAGTGCTCAACATCTCCATGAAAATGAGAGTAATGCAGAAATGACAGCGCTCGACATCTCCATGAAAATGGGAGTAATGCAAAAATGACAGCGTTCGACATCTTCATAAAAATGGAAGTAATGCAGAAATGACTGCACTCGACATCTCCATGAAAACGTGAGTAATGCAGAAATGACAGTGCTCGACATCTCCATCAAAATGAAAGTAATGCAGATATGAAAGCGCTCGACTTCTCCATGAAAATGGAAGTAGTGCAAAAATGACAGCATTCGACATCTTTCTTAAAATTGGAGTAATGCAGAAATGACAGTGCTCGACATCTCCATGAAATGGGGAGTAATGCAAAAATGACAGCGTTCAACATCTTCATAAAACGGGAGTAATGCAGAAACGACTGCATTCGACATCTCATGAAAATGTGAGTAATGCAAAAATGACAACACTCGACAACTCCATGAAAATTAGAGTAACATCAGTACTCAACAGCGCTCGATATCTCCATGAAAATGGGAGTAATGCAGAAATTACAGTGCTAGACATCTTCATGAAAATGAGAGTAATGCCAGAAATGACAGCAGTCGACATCTCCATGAAATGTGAGTACTGCAGAAATGACAACGCTCGACATCTCCATAAAAATGAGAGTAATGCAAAAATGACAGCAGTCGACATCTCCATGAAAATGTGAGTACTGCAGAAATGACAACGTTCGACAACTCCATGAAAATTAGAGTAATGCAGAAATGACAGCGTTCGACAAGAGTAATGCAGAAGTGGCAGCGCTCAACAGTATTCGATATCTCTATGAAAATTGGAGTAATGCAGAAATGACAGTGCTCGACATCTCCATGAAAATGGGAGTAATGCACTCGACATCTTCATAAAAATGGGAGTAATGCAAAATGACAGCGCTCGACATCTCCATGAAAATGAAAGTAATGCAGAAATGACAGATTTTAATTATTTTGAGAGGATTTATTTAAATAGTGTCAGTTTATTTAAATTGTGTCGATATATTTAAATATAGTGAATTTAGTTAAATTGTTGCACATTTAATAAAACAAAGGTCCATTTATTTAGAATTCACAAACAATTTTTTAAATCAAAACGATTTAGTTAAATCGTGAGGATATAATCTAAATCGTAAGGATATACTTTAAATGGAGAGCATTTATTTAAATCGTGTCAATTTATTTAAATATGGTGCAGTCCAGGTTAAATTGTGAAAAAAACAAAATGTTTTCAACATAAATATTGTATTTTTTTTACAAACGGCGCACCATTGTTCTATTTCATAATTTCAGTCCATTATTTATTTTGAAAAACATCACCAGAACATTGCAGAGAAAATTTTTATGCAAAGGTTTGCTGGAAATGTAAATGAGGTCTGCGGCAAAGTAGCAGCAAACATCGCCAAAACATCGCCAGAAGACTACAGCTAAAAGTAATATTCAAATGAAGTGTGCTGAGAAGTTGCCGCTCACTTTTACTATGCAAATGAGGTCTGCGGCAAAGTCGCGGTGAACATCACCAGAACCTCATTTGCATGTTTGTTTTGCTGCAGCAAACAGTCGCCAGAAGCCTATGTTTTTGGTAAGGGGGCCTTTTATGGTCTCATATCACTGCTTCAATATTTGTAATTGTTTAAAGGTGTGTGAGGGGGGGGGGGGGGGGGGGAATATTTGTAATTGTTTAAAGGTGTGTGGGGGGGGGGGGAGAATTTGACTTTAAAAAAAGTGTACGTCCCATGGCAAGCTAGAGAAAAAAAAGTACCTGTCCCATGCCATTTTGCACCGATCCCAACCCCACAATAAATATTGCCTGGTCCCTAACAATATTCACTTTTCCAATTTGGCGGAAAATTAACTCTAAGAAATCTTCAACAAGTATGTTAAGTATTAAATAGAATTACAGTTACAGTACTAGACCATCCATTGCAGTAATACGATATTAGTCTTGTTGTAGTAATCCACTGTTACACGTAACCAATGTCCTACCTTCTACTTCAACATATACAGTGTCCGTGTGATCAAGTTCTCCTGAACTGTCTCTGACACCGTTGTTTACGTGACAGGTATAGTTGCCGGTATCCTGCAGCTGCAATGATGTTAAAGCCAGGGAGCTGTACTTGGCACTACCAGTTAGATGAGAGTGTGTGTTGGGTATAACTGTACCCATCCATGTCTGTTCTAGGGCAGTGTAGACGTATGTATCAGGTCGTCCTACTGCATTACATATGATGTCCACTGAACTGTTCTCCTTCAGAATATCATTTGAAAGTTGTGCATCAATATCAGGGGCAACTATAAAACAAATAACATCATTAGTTTGGCTTATCATGAGAACTGTATTATATATTATTTAATAAATGTATGATGCTGGTTTAAGACTACTTTCATATTTATCATGTTTATAATCAGTGGTTTAATTGTTAAAACTATAAGTGGAAGTCAATGCTGTTTCTCAATGCATTCTTTCAATGATGCATTTGTTTCACTCATAGCACATTCTATTGTTCGGATGCTTGTTTCATTATTTTCCGTTTTTGGCTTTTCAGACAAAATTCAACTCGTACCTAAATAAGTTGTTTTAATTAAAACATACGTTTCTAGTGGTAAATAAAAATACCTTTCTTTTTAAAATCGGTTGAGAAATAAAAAATCACATATGAAAGTTGTTATTAATATTGCATCAAAAATTAGGGGGGATATAGAATTGTTAAACACAAACGGTTTAATGTTAGATTCAGGTGAAAAGTAAGACACCCTAAAAGTTGTGTAGCAAACTATTAAGGCTACCTGGCGTTATGTGAGATTTGTTTTAATTTTCTGCTGTCCCAGCAACAAGGAATTTACATGGCAAACGTCTCATCGAAAAAGCATTTTGGCTGTAAAATATTTATTTCTCAACCGAAATTTAAGGTATTTTTATTTACCACTAAAGTTCCGATGACATACTATTTATGCACGTATTATTATAATTGTTCATGTTAATGCTGAAAACACGTTGGCTAAAACAAACGCCCCGAACAATAATTTGCGAATATCCGCCAACTATTTTAATGTTATGGTACGCGCTCATGTAAAAGTTGTTACCGTTAAAGCTACTTTTATCTTTACCCTATACGGAGTTTGTTACTTTCAGCGGAACTGTTATTCAACGTTATTACAAATGCAAAAGCATGCAAATACTTTACCCTGCCTGTAAGTATGTACTGTTCCATCGTACGTATCGAACTATAGCTAATAGCAGCTGCTTGTTCAATGACAGCGCAGTCAAATACAACTGACTACTCATTCTTGTGCAACAATTAACTATTTACCTGCAAATGTAATTTCTGGAGACATTGAAGTATACAATGCTGTATTCTGATCTTGAAAAGGGATTATTCCACATTCAAGTCTCACGGTTTTGTTGGCATTACCAGTAAAGGTTGTGTATTGTGACAATGTAAGGGTAGAACTGTAAATTCTATCAGAGTCGGTACAGTTTCCTGTTTCAGAACTGTAAAATCCTGTTGCATATAGTTGACGTGGTGCACTATTCTGCAGGTAGAAAGATTGATTGATGCGTGATATTTTATTAAATTAGATAACTCTAGCCTACAAATATGAATTTTCACGAATATCTGAACAAATGAGAAAAGTTATTAAATAATTTTCTAAAAACAGAAGTCTGAAAATGAGTTTTGATCAAATGATAATACAGTTCTTCAATTTTCTTAAGCTATCCTTTAACGTTTCTACAAATCTATCAACTATTTTTTTTTTTTTTAATTTCAATCACCAAATTAATGGTGATCCATTTATTCACCCCGTCATAGGTTTGTAAGGGTCGGGGTGGGTCACCCCTCAGCAAACCGTACAGTTATATGATAAAATATGCGTCACATATGTATTTAAATATAACACAACAAATATTTACAGAAGCTAGACTAAAGCATATCTTAATATAGACATAAACAAATGGGGAGGTTTTTTCTTTCTTTACGATTTCAGAATGAGTGCAAATATGAATATTGGCCAAATTTGTTAAAGGGAGGCATTGCAATATGTATATATTTCAAAATATCTTCAGTGGATAATATGTCATGATTGTCATGTATCCCTTTAAAACTTGGAAGACATTTAATTTCACAATCTTCAAATGATAAACTTTACTTATTTATTATTTTTTGCATTCATTCTATAATTGCAAACAAACTTTTTCTTTTCAAAAAACCCAGTGGATGATTTACATATATTTATATTGAAAGAAAGTTATGTTACATAGACACTCACAAATATTAGAACAATGAGACATACATGTGACTTTATACCAGACCTATGTAATATCTCCACTGAGTTTTCCTATTATATTCTGGGAAAAAACGTTGTGGTATATAAAAAAAAGGACAAGATGTTTCTATGGAGATGTGACTCTTCATTACTCAATGGGAACAGTGGGAAATATATAGTGCCACAATATATTTACAAGTAAGTACAATTGCTGGTGTTTTTGTCGTTGTTATTTACTTAAAAGCACAGATTAACATTTAGCGAAAAAGGATCTGATTAGTGTAAAAGGGTTTTATATGCCAACCAGGGCTTTTCAAAATTTTCCAATTGATTATTTGTAATAGCGTTTATTTTTTCAGTATGATATAGGTATTTAATTTTTGGTTTAAAATGTTCAAAGAATGGCAATCTCCCATCTAACTTGCACTTATATATGAAGTATTTTGCATGTAGAAGTAATTTATTTAAAACAATGTCATATTGAATGGAACAAAAAATAATAATTTTCATAGTCCATTCCGGTTGAATTTGTATATTCTTTTCTGTGCAAGTAAACTTGAAATTATCCCAAAATGTTTTTGAATATCTGCATTCCCAAAATAAATGAGTATTGGTTTCTGAAGTATCAGTGCAAAAACTACATGAATTGTCATTTTTTATTTTCATTTTTGTCAGAAGGAGGTTTGTGGCAGTAATTCTGTGATTCATTTTTACTTGAAACCATTGTAACTTTGTATCTTTTGTGCAAATGAAAGGTATTATAAATAGTTTATTCCAATCTCTGTCTATATTTAAACCGTACTGACCCCATTTTGCAATAGATGTTGGCTGCACACCTGATTTATTTAAAACGTCATAAATAGGGCGACAGCCCTTTTTTGTTCCAGTTATGAGAGAAACTGCTAATGGGCAAACAGGGTTTTCTAGGTGGATGGCCAGATGTGCAAAATTCAGATTTTGAAGGTACTCCCTAATTGCCGCAGTCATACCTTCATATTCTATAAAATTTGAAAGTATGCTAAACTTTTCTATACATAATCTAAAAGGAAGCAGATTACGATTGTTATCCATTAGATCATTAATAAATACAATACCTTTGTCATACCCTCTCTGATAAAATACACTTGATCTTCCGATCTTAATGTTATTGTTGTACCATAACGGCTGTGTTAGAAATTATTTCCATGACAGTAGTTTAACATTTAATAGAGTATCCAGACTTGTGTATACATCCTTCCAAAAGGGATTGCACACATTTTGCAATTTATTTTTTACATAATCATTACCCAGAAATAACATTTTTTATCTCCAACTAGGAATCTTCTAATCCATGTTAGTTTCAATGAATATATGAATTGTTTAATATTAATCTATCCAACTACTTTGGTTAGTTAATCCTGTTGGGAACACATATATATATATATATATATATACGGAAAGGAAAAAGAAACGCATAATGGGTATTTCTGCTATATATTGTATGTTAAATATCCTACTGCTAATCGAATTGTGCAGGGTGACATGAGGCCTGTCCTTTCAGAAAGAAAGTTTAAACAGCACCGAACACACCAATGATTACCCCTTTAAAGTTTCATTATCGACAGAACGCGCATTTGGCTCAAACAGGTGACAAACCTAGTCTTTAAACGTTGCAATCTTCTAACATTAAACACAATACTGAAATGGCTTGACTTTTTTCTAGCTGAACTTCAACATTTATGAATTTCGTGTAACAAAGTATATTTTGATTAAAGAGTTACATGAAAGAGTTGTCCTTTCTGTAATTCGTTGTAGCCCCTTTTTGTACAAAACACGTTGAAATATATCTGAAATATTACGTGGAATTATGTGTGTATAATAGTGTAGTATAGGCAATTTTTTGATTATGCGTTTTTTTTTCCTTTTAGTATATATATTTGGCTGGGAAGGCCATATGATACCTTCCAAATAGCGGCAATATTTGGTTACGTATATCAATTTCAATGTATATAGTATATAATATCCTTACTTCAGTATAGTACCAGTTGAACGTTGGCGCTGGGTAGGCACAATCAGTTTGACATTCCAAAGTTATACTATCAACTGATAAGTCTTCAGCCGCAGTTGGTACACGCACATACTCTACGGACTTGGGCATAGCTAAAGGACAATACAACTCAATGATTCATACGTATTCTATCGTACAGATGGTGATTATCATGATGATGGTAATGACGATATTGTTACCGATAATAAAATGCCGATTGAATAATAATAATAATAACGATGATTATGCTTTATGAATATGATGATGAATGACGACGACGACGATGACGACTACGATGATGACGATTGTCATGATGAAGATGGTGCTGATGATTATAATAGTCTTCCTAGGTCATTTTTAAAAATATATACCTGTAATTCGAAACAATAAAATACATCCTTAGCAAGAGTTCTTTTTATTTATTTCCCAGTGTGGAGATTTAATACTGAAGAATTGGAATAAAAATAAGTATAAAAGTCGAACAGGAAATGCAGCTTTCACAGAACACAGTAAACCCAAAAACAGGCAAAAGGACAAACATGAATGGCAATGTAAACAAGTAATAAAGGCATATGACGACACAAACACAAAAAAAGGGTTGACAATAGGGCTACCGCCTTGGAACGGTCAGTGGCAAAAAAGGCCGCCGGGGGTTTAAACCCGGTTCTACGATGCATCAAACATCACACTTACCCTAAGTCAACAAATTAAAACGGGCCAGTGTAAATAAAGAAATCCCCGCCATGATAACTATTCTCTAACCAACAAGGCAGCATTAACATTAATAGTAAATATAAATAAAACACAAAGATGCCCGTGTATATATAAATACAAAAAGAAAATCTCAATATCTACAGAGAATTTCATGTATTATCTGTTTGTTACACTGCATTACTGTTTTTTTCTTTAACCACTTGGTCCGTGAGTACTCAAGGGAAGCAATAAGTTAAATATGTACTGTAATGAAAATAACACTTATTTTTCATACCCCAGCCACCCCCGATAAAACAAATCGTAAACACTAAGCCGGATAGAGTCTATGAAGAGAAATCTTCACCATTAAGGAACCGTCTTATTGGTGAATATTTCTCTTCATAGCCTCTATCCTGAACATAATAGTACTTGCTTGTGTATAAAAGAAAACGCAACGTCGAACAGGAGTGCATCATTCACAGAATGAAGCTATCAAAAGACGCATCGTAAACAACAAGCACGTGACACCATTATGTGGTCCCGCCTTAATTCCATTAAGTGATGGGAAAGCTTATACTAACAGGATTTTAAAACGGATATCTTGACAAGAAAACATGTTTAAAAACATTTATTTACTGAAAAATACGATAACCTGTTTAAAATTACGTAATAAAGATTTTAAATTTACAATATACAAACTTTTTAAGCCGAAATTAAGATTTTATTTAATACCCTAGCCACCCTAGTTTTCGCTTCTTGGAGAAGGGGTTGGACGGGGTATGAAAGTTAATAATTGGACCACGTAATGTACATATGTGAACTTAAGGAATGAGACATCACATACGACAATATGATACTGCTTTGAAACGTTCAGTGTCAAAAAGACAGATGTGGGTACATAACAATATGAAAAGCATTACGCATGATTGAAAGTCTGGTAAGGTTAAATTGATATCCACAAAACCTTTAGAAGAGATGTCAAACACATCATTTTAATTTAACTGTACAAAACTATAATATCGCAACGTTCATAATAATAATAAGAAGAAGAAGAGGAAGTTGTTCAGTACAATTCTGGATACATCCTGAGATGTTTCTTATTTTATATTTTATGTAGCTTTACAACAACTTCTTAGTGTAACAGTTTCTTTTGTTAGTTTCTCTGGATGTGGACTTTATTGCTAGGGAATTCCTTTTGATGGGATATAGTTTTGTTTACACTGTCTTGTCTATTTGGGCGCTGAAGACAGGATGATAGCGAGAATTGTGTACACGTAAAATCGATTTAAGCTAACCTGTAGGCCTTATTTCCTACTGACCGTGCCAAGTCGGTAACCCTGTCTTCACCACTCTTTCTGTTGTATATTGGCTTGTTCAATGTAATTAAATTTTGCTCCTTGTTTGTAGTACAGTGTGGACCTACGATGCCATTGCGTTTGGACGCTTTGGTTTCTATAGGACCCTATATATCATCTTTGGTTTCTATAGGACCCTATATATCATCTTTGGTTTCTATAGGACCCTATATATCATCTTTGGTTTCTATAGGACCCTATATATCATCTTTTGGTTTCTATAGGACCCTATATATCATCTTTGGTTTCTATAGGACCCTATATATCATGTTTAGTTTCATATTCAACGTGACTATGCACAAACGTAGGTACACTGATCCGTACGATTAAACTATTGTTAATAAACTAGTTTGGTTTGGAAAATTAGACGGCTCGGCTATTTCTTTTGTATAATCATTAATATTAATTCGTATGATGATGTTAGAAATATAATTGTCATTTGAATTTATACAGCCCAGTTGTGGAGTGTTCCAGGCAACAAGCATCAAAAGCCAGCCGAGTCGTGGAGTTTTCTAGATCAAAAATTGTCATCAACGATAGTTAAACGGAAATTACATGGGCATAATTTAATGGGTATGCACATATCATGCGAAACTGATGCACAGTATGACGGTTATTATTTGTATTTGGAGAGTCACCAATAACTCTTCCAGATCGCCTCGTGTTTTTCAATCATGGTAATTGAGTCTTGCAAATGAAAAACAATATTATGGCTGTGGCTTTAGTGCTATGTAAACTATTGGCAATAACATACGTCAACTAAATAAGCTTATTTGACCCTTTCCCAATAGAGCTTAACAATAATGGTAAATCACCGTTAGCTATGGTTAACCGTATGTTAGGAATGACTATTGGTGTTACAATCTCTTAAATGAAATAGGCTGTAATACTTACTGGAAGAGTCTGAAATAAAAGAGAAAGAAATAGTAATATAAATATATGTCTTAATGTATATTAATTATTACACATGGTTACTAATTAACTTCTTTAGTTTATATGCATGTAAAGTGTAAAGAAGAACGCAAACTCATAACACGTTTTACACGCGTGTTTGAAGTAAACACGTGCATGCAGATTAAAAACGACATCGTCTGAAATGTGTTGCTTATGAACACTCTTACGTGTTGATGAATAAAAACATGTTTTATACGCGTTTCTTTTCGTAGTTTTAAACGAGAGCCGTTTTTTAAACTGTGATATTTTATTTAGAACGGTGGTATTTTAATTTTTCAACAGTATCAAAGCAGTTGTTTATGTAAACATGTTCAAATGTCAAAACAAAAGCAATATTTCAAGAATTAATGCTGAAAATGCACAAATACGTTGATGCTATAGTCGTTTGAATAATAAGCCCTAAGTAAACTACTATAAAAATGATAAAATGATTGTATCACTCCTATTCTTTGATACGAAACGACTTGGGTACGAAACAACATTCACTCCTGTCAGTCACATATGGTGTCAGACCGGTGAAAATCAGCCCATTGAACACCATGCAATATAGGCTATATTTGGAGATCAGTCACAAGTTCCACAACATTCGTTCGCTTAAATACACTTTTATTCTGTGTATTAAACACATTTGGCTAGCAAACGGTCCCATATCTGGAATAAAACACCGATTCAGTTTTTCAACATTTCGCGTCATTCATTCACACCATGCGTATTTTGAAATAAACATCTGTCAAAACCACATCTAACCTCTGTGCTCATACACTGACTCCAATGAAATAATCCTGACAAATACAGTAACATACTTACTATTCATGACAACAGACATACTACTTTAACCTCAGGTTAGATTTAACAATGAAATAGAAACTAATCTTGGGAAAAACACATGCAAACTAGAAACTTTGGATTTTTTCAAGGAACTATTTCAGCACCCTACGACCCGGAAGTAATTCCTGACTGGTCTGACACCCTATATATGGGTTATCCTTTCTTCCTAACATACACTGTAATACTTACTGCAAACATCTGAAATAAACAAATAGTCAAATAAAAATTATCTGACTAAAAGTATACGAATTACTGCATGTACATGTAATTAACAATTAACTGTTTCATCGTATGCAGGTATATACACTCAGTACATTTAAAAACGCAACATTTCTTTATGTTGGATTATTTTAATGTTCGCTGTTTTTTGTTCAAATCCAGATTGTAGTTTATGTCAATATGTTTATGTTAGTACACAAGTCTCTTGGTTAATATATGGCGATACACAGTTTCAAGTCTACTTCTTTAAGTAAAAACACATTTTGCAGAAGGACCTTTCTAGGCTATTGTTTTTTTGTATTATATTTACACGAGCATATTTGTGTTTTACTTATATTGCCTATTGATGCTGCCTTGTTGGTTAAAGATTAGATCATGGCGGGGATTTCTTTATTTACACTGTCCTGTTTTAATGGGATGACAGTAGGGTAAGTGTGAGGTTTGGTGCACCCTAGAACCGGTTTAAACCCCCAGTGGCCTACTTTGCCACTGACCGTTCCAAGGCGGTAGCCCTATTGTCAACCCTTTTGTGTTTGTGATGTCGTTTGCATTTTTTATTACGTTTGCCTTCTTGTTTGTCTGTTTGCGTGTTTGTTTTTGTGTTTTGTGGTTGACTGTCGTCCATGAATGCTGCTTTCCCTGTCCGATATGTTTATCCTTCTTCAATTCCATTCTAGAAATTTCAAAAGGTACCAAATGTTGCGTTTTCAAATGTACTGAGTGTATAATAATTATTCTGCAATTAAACTCTTCAAATCATACTTGTATTCATCTCTAATGGACAATGATCCAGTGTTGACACATGTATAATCATACCTATATTTGTAATTAGAAAAGCATTCCACGTGAGACAAACGCATTTTTGTTCTCACGCATTCTAACAATTTGACGAAAATATCTTTTGTCTGCGATATTTTTACTGACACTTAACCATTTATTATAGTTTAACCAGGATTTCCGTATCGCTTTCGTATATTGTGTGATTTAAATGAATTCAATTAAAATATATGGCCATATGCTCAAATTCATAAAATTCAGGGGACTTCAACCCACTGACACCGTAACCAAGGGTCAACAACCCTATCTCATTTTTGATTTACATTGGGCCTTGACAGTTATGATAACAGTGTATGTCGGTAGATGTTTTGTTTACAAGTAAATTAATGGCATGGACAACATCGTCTTGGTATTACTTTGTATTGCTAACACTTGTCAAAATCATCACATTTGAAATAATGCATTATTCATATTTTGAGAGTGCTTACCATATACTGCGAATGTAATACTTGCTCCTATAATGGTACCATCATGACTTGTAGCCCTGGTGGTGGGTGTCATATCATCTGTACAGTTCTTATAAACTACGGTCGCCGCCAGACTGTTCTCGGATATCGCCTGAAAATTTGGAAATGTGGATTGCAAGTTGAATAACATACGAAATTGGTAAGTTTAAAATTGTTCTTTAGGGTATAAAAATGATCTTATTAATTTATTGTTTGGATTTTCATCAATGCCTCATGCTATTGTACTACATGTTTATTCTTTGCTGAGAAAATAAAAAACACATTTGTCTATATTTCTATTATGGTATATAAAAGTCGCGTACCATGCATGAAAATCTGTACGTGGTGAAGCTGTCCACGGTCTCTTGTGGGTTGTAAAGTTGTACATAAGTCGTCGTACCATCTGTCAGACTGTCAACACAGTGCACTTCTCCATCTATAAAAGATACGTCTAAGTAACAACCATCACACTGTCCACACATTTCACCTCGGCAGCTATAAAGAATCATGTTGCCGTACCAAATGTCACATTGTCCACACTTTAAACCGCTGCTTCTTCAATAATGCACGTGCCTTAAGAACGCAAAGGTAATGGAGTATCATAGAACGTAGCAAAATGACGCATTTAAAACTACAATTATATATACTATAATATACATATCTTATAAAAGGTACAGCGTGAGACGTCACCAACATAAAATGGTTTGCAGTTGGGGAACTACCTGGGAACAGTCGGTGGCAAAAGCGGCCGCAACGGGGAGGGTTGGGATTAAACCAGTTTTAGAGTGCATCAAACTTCACTCTTAACCTTCATCGCACTAAAACAGGCAAGATGAAATATTCTCGCACGGCCTTAGGCTATACTAACCGGCGATATTAGTATAACACAGAGATAATCATGTGGATATGAATATAAAACCAAAAACATAGACATATATCAAGAACGTTCTCAGTGACTTGTCAAAAGTCAAAGAATCAAGACACTGAACCGATACTGGTTCAACACGACAGCAGGATGGAGACGAATATCAAACAGCACTGTCCTTTCAAGAATTTAGGTAGACATCGTCATAGAATCCTCAGTTTGTCCGGCCATCGTAAATCAAAGAGGTTCCAGAAATCAGCAATTTTAGTTGTTTTCCAACATTTTGACCAAAAAAATAAATACATTTAGGGATTAATTTTAAAAATAAGATGAAATGGAAAGCGTACTGGTGAACTGTTAATGGGGCAACCACGTAACAGTGCGTTGCAAGATAACCCTTAACCTGTTTTGATAAATGTCCAAATAGTATTAATAATTATTGTATGGATCATAACTAAGGACATTAAGAAGAGTGTAGATCACTGCATCATAGAAGTAAGATTGTGATAATGCTTGTAGCTGACGAGTTAATTTGCTTTCATATTTTAAGAATAAATGAGAATTACGATAATTACGACGAAGGTCTTGTGATGTTTCGCCGAACCAACTAGCACTCTGTCAAAACATGTCAAATGAATATATAGTAATGAAATATATATGATTTAAAAACACAAGTCGTCTTACATAATATATATATATATATATGTATGTGTTATTTGCGATTGACACTTTTTGTATACCGTGATTATTATGTTTAAATTCGATAAGTATTCCTTGCATTAGTTAAAGGTGGTGCCGGGCGTTTTTATAACTGTTCTTGCGAAGAAATGTATTATTTATATTATAATAAAACATTTACTTACTTATATGAACATATTATGATACATAGGGAAAATGTTGTGACGTGTGCCACATATGTTTTTCTTTCTTATTAGTTGCATGTTACTTTTATTGTACATCATGTTATTTACATATATACCAGATATATTTTTTCATATTAAAATAATACACATATGTGTATTCAAAACATATATGTTGAATAACGAATTTCGAGTTTGTTGTTGTTTTTTGTTTTTCGATATTCAAAACATATTTGTTGAATAACGAATCTATTCAATTTGAATATCGAATAACAATTATCATGCTAACTTCTGGTTTACTATTGACATATTTTCCCGAAGTTTGTATGATTGCTGTGGATTTTGGACACAAACGGACACCAGCTTCTCGAGAACAGTTCGTGTGGTTCTCCAAATCTTCCTTAATATTTATAGAGAAATCAGAGAACCGGGCTACAACACAGTCAGCTATGAGGCGCTGGCTTACCGGCATACACAATTGATTGGCCAGTGCACGGGGTATCGAAGGACAGCTTAGTTTTGTCCGTGCACACGTCCATGCGTTCTGGCTTGGACTCATCAGCACATAGCAAATTTCCGTCCTTATCCGTATAGTTGAACGTGAATCTACCCAGTAGTGGTAGTGGACACTTCGTAAAAGCTGTGGCTTCTGAACCTGTCAAACATGATAATAGTTAGCATTATAATAATTATACATTGTTTTTAATTTTAATAAAATATGGATTTTCGACATTTTTCTGTATGATTGTTAAGGCATGTATGTGGAAGAATGTCGGCCTGAGCAGACACAATCAAGTATTATCTTCTGTTCTAAAATGTGTTTAATTTTAATTTGCATGCACAAAAATTATGTAAATTAAAATTATAAAACGTTTACCTACACGTACTGTATTGTATTAAAATGTTCACGTATCTACAAATCGATAGACTTAAACACACGTCTTCGTTTAAAAATATTAAAAATATCCATATATCATTATAACGCAACCCCGCCCACGCTAACCTCTCTGGTTTGATATACAAACTAGCTCCCATTTCCTATACTTACCATGTTTTGGCCGTAACGTTAATTAACCCCAGATCCACTATTAGCAGTGCTAACGGAATTATTAGTTCTTTGCCGTAAATCAACTGTGTGAATTGCTAGATAACATAACCCTATCCCCACCATACCCTTAGTTAGCCAATAACAGACTTGCTGTATGTCCTGTATAGCATTGCCCCACTCACCCAACATCACACTTTTCTTCATTTTACCGTAACAGAGCATGCAAGTCTCCACACAGTAGCGATGATAGCCAATATCACATATCATGTATTCTTGTTCGTGATATATCCCCTTTGTTGATATATACATAACCCCACCCACCAACCCCAAAACTAGTAGTGGTAACCATAACAGATAAAGACTGAGAAACATATACAATTGTGGCGTTGCCATTTCCCATAGTCCACGAAAAATACCTATCAATAATATAGAATTTAATTACCAGTTTTTTCGAAATATAGAAATATTTCCCGAGGGAGAGAATTTGCTCCGATTTCTGGGTTTTGTTTTGATATTTATATAAGAAATGGGCACAAAACAAGTAGTTCCAGATGTCTGGCTACTGAGAAATCATATCTCTCAGTCCCAGTAGAGCTTTGAGTACATACACTGGATATTATTATAAGGGACCGACCATTTCGTGGGGTGGGGGTGGGGACTTGGATTTTCCTTTCAGTCGGAATATTTGTTTGCATTTCTTTAAAGACGGGATTTTTATTTCGCCTAGTACTCTAGCCAGATTAGTTTTCGTCAACTTGAAAGGCAGAATATATTTTTTTTAAGTTTTACTATTCGTAGAATAAAAAGAGCTAATGTACGTCTGCGTCGACGTCGATTTCAGTTGTTTGCTAAGTCCAATTATTTCAGCAACCACTGGTCAGTAAAACTTGAAATATGTCATCTGGTTAAAGTTCTTTTTTGACAAGTCCATGTATTTGAATAACTGAAAGTGACGTATATCAACAAAACGTCTGTAAAGCTTGGAATATCAAGGTAGACACATGTTCCGTATTAACTCTGTATTGCATTTAAGCAAAGTTGTGTTCCTTTTTCGACTTCAAAATTCTGATTAACATTTTTTGACAAATCTTTGTATTTCAATAGGTGATATTTAATTATTAATACAACTTCAGTAAAGCGTGGATGCTAGTAGATCAATGTTCCATAACTCTGTCTTGCATTTTAGCAAAATTATGGATAAATATGTTGTTCTGTATTGTATTTTAGAAAAGGTGTAGCCCCTTTTTGTTTTCTTTTTCTTTTCTTTTCTGTGTTGGCAAGTCCATTTATTTCAATACCCACTAGCCATATACCGGTATCTCTGTCAAAGGAGCTTGACAAATGTCATCAGCGTCATCAAGGACACTTAGTTACAGACACATGTTTCATAACTTTTTATTTCATTTTAGCCAGATGATAATTTGTTTTCAACTTAGTTTTAGATAAAGTTTTTTAAGCAACTTCATCAATGTTAATTAACTAGTTTCAATGAATTGTACATTTCATTAGCCCCATAAATTCCACCCTTCCACACTCCTACACCACCACCACCACCATCACCCCAACTACATAGACAAATAATTGTTCTATTCTGTTTGGTTTTTCTTCAGTTACCTTGTCTGCATCCGGTTCTCTTCCAACGTCCCCCCATTACACAGACACACTCTCCACCTTAGACTCCCCAAATGACAATATTGTATTATTTCTGTTTTCTTGCTCTTCAGTAACACTTCACTTCCCCTCACCACCCTCTTCAAGTTCATATTCTTTCTGGGGTATTGATGGTCTTGCTTTTATATTTGGTATATATGTTTACTGACCACCCCCTCCCCAAACACCCTACACCCTTAGCTCACCACCAAGTAAGATTTGACCTTGTGAATGAACTGGCACCATGGTTGGTGAGACAAAAGTGTCAGTGACCTTGTTTAAAATTGACTTTGAATAGTGGAGCATGCTGTCCTTTCGACAGCTCTTGTTTAATATGGATCTTTTCATATTTGGTGGATGGAACTCCATGTGCTGGTTTTAATCTTTAGTTATGCTTGTCCTTGTCTGCTTTCTATGTGAGGCCCATTTTTCTCTTCTAAATTATGTATTAATACGATGTTTTGTTTGGTGGTGTAGGGGATTTTCTTGTACTGTGTCCATATCATTATTATTATTAACACTGACATATAGCGCATAGCTTTGTCTGTAACCTGGCATTGCATGTGGCTGAAGCTGCTTCTTAATTCCACTTACGTGATGATATTCACAAAGTCCATCGCACAAGTACCAGGATTCTTGTATTGTAATACTACCATGACCACTGCATACCACATTGATTACTAGGTTGTCCAAAGTACATCACATGTATAACTATCATGGCTACTCTTTACTACAATTTCTACTACCACTGCATATCACAAGTATTACTTCCATGACCACTGTATATTCCATTTAATACTACCATGACTACTAAGACTAAATACCACATTTATTACTACCATGACAACTAAATACCCCATTCATTACTACCATGACCACTGAACACCCCATGCATTCATAACATGCGCTATACATACTACATACATTACCACCATGACCACTGATACCATATTTATTAATAATTTACCTCATGTCAAACACCTATGGACTGTTATTTACCCATTTCTGTAATATTTCATATCACTTGTCTCCCTGGAGTGAGTCACTGAATGGTAGTATTTTTTGTAATGTGATCCCAGTATATTGTGTACTGTCTTATGATTGTGAAGTCAAAGCAAGTGCATACGTATTGGGATGTCCTATGGTGAACAGTGTATGTATACATGCGCAAATGAAAATCAGTGAACATTTAATAAAATGGCGGACACAGTTTGCACAACTTTCTGAAGATGATTTAAAATGTTTACTCATGAGTTCACAGCTAAAGAAATGTACTTGCTAGGTGCTGTGAATAATGATTTTTAACAGAGAGAGGTAACAAAGTTGTCTCATGTTTTATTTCGAATGAATATTTAGCAGAACCAAATATATTTTTCAAACATATTTTTCAGTATAATAAAATAAATATACTCAAAAGGTTGACAATGTATATCACATTTAGGTCATTATTTTTCATTATTTGATGAACTAACCATCAAGACAAAGAATTGCTGTAGGAGAAAGGAAAACAAATACAAATGAAAAATTTGGTAAAGAATAGTTTATTTTATTTGAAAGGATGAGAATGAAATGTTCTATTACAATCTGGGATGAGGTAAAAAGACACTAAACACCCTAAGGTAAAATCAAAATACCTAATTTCGTTTTGTCGTAGGAGGGTTCGTAAAACAAATTATCAAAAGATAATGGCCTTATTACAACCATGCGCAGGCTTCATAACCGCTGCTCCCATCTAAATTCCATTTTGTTTATTCGCTCTTCGGGGCATAGAATTTTGTTAGATACTGGGACCATACGCCGCTGGAAATGGAATTATGATGGAATTATGACAGTAAAATTAGCATGTCCACCGCCATATGCATGCCATCTTCGGGGTGATTTAAACTTCTGTACTATTGATTTTATGAATATTGAGTTATGCTCAACCCGTGGCTAGAGGACGTGAACGGTAGCAAGCACTTTTCACTACCGTTCAAGAACAGTCCCAATCAAACCGAGACTGCAATATTTCGTATTTATCGTGTTCGGCCGTTTCCAAAGGTCCACTCTCATACTCTTTTATGTATACCACATTAATTATAACCATGACTTTATATGAATATCACAGTCATTACTATCATGGCCAATGTATACCAAATTACTACCATGACCACTTTATAACGCTTTATACAACACATTTGCTACCACCATTGCCCGTGTATACCACATTTATCACATGTATAACTAGACCATGACTAATATATGTACATCACATTCACTGCAACCATGAATAATATCACTGTCTTCTAAACTCATTTCAACTGGAGATTTTGATAAACTTCTGAGCAAACGTTTTGGATGTAGCCAGATTGTGGTTAATCATTTCCATGTTGAATCCAGTGGCTGATGGAGTAGAAAGAAAGAAGGTTGGATTTTTTGGTCAAAAATTTGAGGGACTGTTTATTTTTTCCCCTCAAGTCATAGCCAGTATAATGTTTTCAACAATTCAAAGGCTGGAATATTTTTCAGGAAAAATCCCAGCCACCACCCCCCCACCCCCCACCCTCCCCACTCCCCTACCCCACGTCCTTCGTACCTTAATCATCACAAAATGTGTAATATATACATTGGACCTTCATTTGCTTTTCTTATAATGGAATACAAAATGCTATATCGCCACAAAGGTTTTATGCCTTATCACTATACTATATACGTCGTATGATATCAATGTCATGTGACGCTGTCGCCTACCTGTGTAAAGAAACTAGTCATCTATACTCTGCTATAATATTTAACGAGCATTCTATTACTACAGAAATTGTTCTGGAAGCTTGCATCACCTTTTGTGGGTATGCCATATCTCCAGGATGTCAAGCCTCTCGTGAGAGCCAGCATTTACGGAATGTTCATTCGAAGTGATCACGTGATTACTCTAGATAAAATACCCACCTACCCAAGTTCATACTTACCTTGTTTGACCATAACATGGAAGGCGGATCCAGTAGCGGCATTGGTAGTATCACATATTACGTTTTTGTCCGTGATAGTTCCGTCTGAGTTTATATAAACCCGGTGTTGTTCTGCGTTCGGCTCCTTTCCTAAATATAAATTTTAAGAGAATAGAGAAGCATATTGTACTACAAAAACAACTCCTAAAATAACTGTAGGTTCCATTAAAAAACACAACACAATCCCACCGTCTACTCCACCAGTTGTTGATACATAAATACACGGGTTAACCCAGGAGCAATAACTAGTCATACTTTAAAGAAATATAAAAAGATCGGACTTGGAAAGTAGCATTCAAGGAGGACAGTCAACCACAAAACACAGAAACAAACACGCAAACAGACAAACAAGAAGGCAAAAGTAATAAACGACATCACAAACACAAAAGGGTTGACAATAAGGCTACCACCTTGGAACGGTCAGTGGCAAAGTAGGCCAATGGGGGTTTAAACCGGTTCTAGGGTGCACCAAACCTCACACTTACCCTACTGTCATCCCATTAAAACTGGACAGTGTAAATAAAGAAATCCCCGCCATAATCTAATCTCTAACCAACAAGGCAGCATCAATAGGCAATATAAGTAAAACACAAATATGCTCGTGTAAATATAATACAAAACAACAATAGCCTAGAAAGCCACAATGAAGGTACTCAATGACTTGGCAGAAGCCAGAGCAACAAGAGAATAAACCATTAAGGGCACGACAAGAAAGATCATAGACAAACATCAAACGCCACCGTCCCAATGGGCTTTAAACTGTTTAGTCTCCTGCCAATCTGTCACGTAAGCTAGTGTACTATAATGAGACGTGTCTTGCGTTTGTTGCTTCCAATGGACCCCCTTTCAATATGTATTAACATTCACACTGTCTTTTGTTTAGTGATGTATGGCGGCTGTAAAAAGTGGCCCCGATTACAAATCAGTAGTGTTATTACCTACTGGTCATTTGGGATCATCAAGCTCAATCTTTGTAACGTTAAAGTAGAATAACGCTTAAGCCGGTGTTAAGGGCCATGAGAGGTAATATATAAGGTGCAACACCTCTCATGGCCCTTAACACCGGCTTAAGCGTTATACTACTTTAACGTTACAAAGATTGGGCTTGATGATCTCAAATGACCCGTAGGCTCAATAAAAGTAGATAAACGTCGAACAGGAAATGTGGCATTCAAGGACCACAGTCAACCAAAAAACACACAAAGGACGGTAGCGTGTTTTTCTTACCGCGAATATGATAATATCTGTATGACGCTTTTGTTTTTACTTGGAAAATGGCATATGTGTGTGTTTTTTTTGTTTTTTTTCTTTATTATTTTGTGCTGCCGCAAATATGGTGTTTCATGTATCTGTATGACGTTGTTGCTTTGTTACTTACCGCAAATATGATAATATATGTATGACGCTTTTGGGTGTATTTTCACGAATATAATTATATGTGTTGTTGTCTACTTACCGCGAATATGATAATATCTATATGACGCATCTGAAAGCTTAGTGTACTGTAAACACAGGTAGGTCCACCAAGTAACGCCAAAAGCCGAAAACGACGTCGAAGACCTTTAATGAAAGATTGTTTGATATGGTTTGAAATGTTGCAGCAAATAAACGGGAATGTAACATTCAGTTTAGGCTGTCATCACGAACGTTTCATAACACATAACAAAAGCAATCAAAACATATGCAGTGTTCGCCGAACAATATAATATATGGTATACTGGCTACCTATCGTATCACGGTAGTGTCTTAATATATATAAACAATTGTATCTCTGCCACATAGTTATGCTGTACCTATGATGACTTTATGTATATAGAATAAATTGAAACTGAACTGAATTGAATTGGATTTTATAGTCGCACCAACAGCTAAGGTCATATGACGAATTTCCAGCTTCCACTGGTGGAGAAAGACCCCAGGTGCCTCTCTGGGCAATTTTCATGTACGGGTGGGCACCTGGGTAGAACCACCGACGTTCCGCAAGCCAGCTGAATACCTTCCTCACATAAAGATTCCTAGGCCCCTGAGGGATCGAACCTACAGCGGTGAGGGGCAAGCGATTTCAAGTCAGAGACTCTAACCACTCGGCCACGGACGCCCCCTATATCATAAAACACCACGTTATAACGGATTAATGGGGTCTGGGAAAATAGCCAAATATTGTATGCGGATCAGGGGAACACTGGCAATTACTTTAACGGATTAAGGAATCAAAAGCTTAATTTAGGTAACAATATCCTAAAAGAAAAAACTGAGAAGGCGGGGAACAATGGTCATTACTTTAAAGAGACACACGGCAATCTTGACGTTTTTAATAAGCATTTAATTCAGCGTCTCCATTTGTTAATCCAGTATTATTTTAACTTTTAAGCATGCATGCATATAATTAAATTAAAGTTTTAGTTTTGATTGTTTCTTCTTATTTTACCATAGCTTTCAACATATTATTGGTGCAACATAACCAACAGTCAGTAATATGCAGAAACAATTTGCTTTTACAATTCTTATAATTAGTATTGATGATTGAACACATGCAAGTTACGTAGAAAACCAACGGAACGCCGCGAGTTTTTAAGGTATAAAGATTGCCGTGTGCCCCTTTAAGGACTCCATTGAACAAGGACCCCCGACCTACCCCCTGCGAATGTCGTATTAACTTAGGTAATACATGCACCGGTGTATTTGCTTATGCATCGAGGCATATTTATTTCAAATCAAAGCACTGAAAGTGCTGACGGACGGTTATTGCAAGCCAGGTTCACGGTCGAAAAACTAGGATTAACGATCTAGGTTTTTTGAACGTAAAAGCATGTTAACCTATACTTCCGAGCGAAAACATAGGATAACGTCCGTAAACCATAGTTCACGCTCGTAAACGTAGGTTCACGCTCATAAACCCAAGTTCACGGTCGTAAACATAGGTTCACGTTCGTAAACTATGGTTCACGCTCGTGAACCCCGGTTCACGCTCGTGAACTATGGTTCACGCTCGTGAACCCCGGTTCACGTTCGTAAACATAGGATAACGACCGAAATTCATAGTTCAATCGATAAACTATGTGAACCTATGTTTACGACAGTGAACCATAGTTTACGAACGTGAACCTATGTTTACGAGCGTGAACCATAGTTTACGGACGTAAACCTATGTTTACAACCGTGAACTATAGATTACGCTCGTAAACTATGGTTCACGCTCGTAAATATAGGTTCACGCTCGTAAACATAGGTTCACGTTCGTAAAACCAGGTTTATCGACATGTAACTATGCTTTCGGACCGGTATCTGTGATTTACGAGCATAGCCAATCACGAACGTGAACTATAGTTTACAACGTGAACCTAGGTTTACGACCGTGTATCATAGCTTACGGACGTGAACCTATGTTTACGAGCGTGAACCATAGTTTACGAACGTAAACCTATGTTTACGACCGTGAACTTAGGTTTACGAGCGTGAACCATAGTTTACAAACGTGAACCTAGGTTTACGTTCGATAAACTAGGTTTCTCGAACAAAACTATGAATTCCGGTCGTTATCCTATGTTCACGAGCGTGAACCTATGTTCACGGGCGTAAACCCATGTTCACGGTCGTAAACCCAAGTTCACGGTCGTAAACATAGGTTCACGTTCGTAAACTATGGTTTACGCTCGTGAACACAGGTTCACGCCCGTAAACATAGGTTCACGCTCGTGAACTTAGGATAACGACCGAAATTCTTAGTTCAATCGAGAAACCTAGTTTATCGAACGTTAACCTGGGTTCACGAGCGTAAACTATGGTTTACGCCCGTTATCCTATGTTTTCGCTCGAAAATATAGGTTAGTCTTCGATAAACCTGGTTTTACGTTCGAAAAACCTAGTTTATCGATCGTTAATCCTAGTTTTTCGCGTAATTATTGGACAATTGGCTTGCCATAGTATGGGCCACTCAGAAAGTATTGATCGAATCAAATTTCGAAAAAAAAACAGGTTTGCGTACTAAGGCAGTGAACATTTGTATAAAATAGTATTGAAATCGAATGTGGCATTACCAAAGTTATGGGACCGGACGGGAGGACGGGAGGACAGACGGACAACGGCAATTTTGTATCCATCCGCCTAATCGGCGGGGGATAAAACGTGAAGTTATGTAGAAATGTTCAAATTGTATAAGTGTCAAAGGGGAATAATTGTAAAACGAAGAAATATGTCAGAGAAGGTTGGTAACAACATACGTATACATGAGAGCTCGGTTCTTTTCGAAAACCAATCAGATTCAATCATGCATGACAGAGTTATCGCCCTCTTGAATGTCTGAAAAATAGGATTTCTGCAAAGACGTTTTCGGTGGCGATATGGCTAAAACAAAACAAACTTCATTGAAAAAAAACTGCTTATAGTCTGATGAAAATAATTGTATGGTTGTTGTTGTTGTTGTTGTTGATAAAGAGATGTCTGCGGTACATAGTTATATACTCTCTTCTCCTCGCGAATTTATGAACGGCCTTTGACAGTTAACATGATGTAATGTGATAAAAGGTTTCAATTAAATATCATGGTATCGAATTATTTACTCTTCAAATGTGGATTTAATGAATGTAAAAACTTTAATTACATCAAAATCCATATTTGCAGGCAATGTGTCCATAGATTAACAAGTGTTTGCCAAGGATAAGTTTTATTATTGGTATAAATATTGCTGATTAGTCATGTATTCTACTGTGTTAAGATTTGTAAATGCCACTTGAAATCTGCCTAAGTGTTTGTCACACCTTTAAATTACCAATTTGAATTGTTACGTTATTTATTGTCATTAATATCTTGGTCATGTTATTGACCCCATGTCGGATATTTATTTAATATTGTTGATTACGTGACATCTTTATTTGTGATAATTGTTACACAAATGATGTACGGTACGGCACGGATTGTATTTATTATCATGTAATAGTTTGTTTACATATATATATATTATTCAAACTATTGATATACAATGATTCATTTGTAGAATCACGTGACTTTTGTATGAACAGTTGTATTTATGTATGTATAAATGACGATGCACGTATATACAAGTTAAATAAAATATATGTTCTGTTCTGTTCTGTTCCATTTATTATCCAATTACATATGATATATATCTTGTCCATGTATGGATGATAATTGTTCTAATATAGTATATAAATAAATAAATAAACATTATCGTTTGTCTTTATATACATCCTTCATACACCGATAGTATACCGATAATCTCTATTAGATTCTCCATTGTTACTATCGGGATTCTCCGTACTACGCACCTGCTATGTCGTTATATTTCGGAATGTACGGTACGGTACGGCTTTTACCCCAACCTCATGTAGACGCTTGTTTTCGTTATAAGACATGCCATTAACTTGTACAGGATCAAATCCCTTCAAAAACTGCGTATTACTTAAACTTAAGTTAAAATCACTTACTGTTTACCAACGCTTACATATTTATCAATATTTTATCAATGTAAGGATCTTTTGCCCATTTACAGCCATGCAAATGGTACTACTTTTATCGCGCTGTAATCTGGTGATCATCCAGCTGGCTTGCGGAACGTCGGTGGTTCTACCCAGGTGCCCGCCCGTGCACGAAAATTGCCCGGAGGGGCACCTGGGGTCTTCCTCCACCAATGGAAGCTGGAAAGTCGCCATATGACCTTAGCTGTTGATGCGACTATAAAATCCAATTCAATCAATTCAATCAATAATCTGGTGATCTTTGGTTCCTAGTAAAAAAATCGTTGTCTTCCAGATTTCCCACTACTTAGGACGGTTGCCTGACACCACCGTCCAAAAACCTGAAATCTTGGTCACAAAACTTAAAGTACGCTTGAATCAATTTAATGAACTCGTTTTTACATACTTGATTAACAAAATACGTTCTGTGTCAAAGAATTGTGTATCTACACACTCCCATGAAGTGATTGTAGTGCCATAGGACACTACTGTGTATCCGGTCATGCCAGTGGTGGTGAAAACCAGCGTGCCCTTGCCGCTATCAAGCCACGTGTTATTCTGAAAGGATGTGGGCCAGTTGCATATGCCATCTGTAATAAAAACATAAATTATATGTAAGTATATTGCATTAACATTTCGCTTTTCAGTTGCAACTTCCACTTACAACTACGAACAGACTCCATCAAACCGATCTGCTGCTTTATCGTGTTTTATCTAATAAACCAATTAACATAAGTGTCGGAATACCCTGTACACTAGCGCCAAAGAATCAATCTCAAATTGTTGTACATCGTCGACGTTTTCGCCAAAGAATCAATCTCAAATTGGTGTACATTGTCGCCATTTCCGCCAAAAAATCAATCTCAAATCTATTTTGTGTTGGCCAGATACCTACTAAATATTAGATTAGTGTGTCTCTTGTCAATGTCATATTGAAATAAGCTTGAACATGATTTGGCACAATATTTAGTGTCTACGCGATGTTGGACGGCCAGATGCCTCTACATCTTTGGCTTAGCATGCTTGCTTCAAAGTTTAAGGTCATATTTCAACTTTGCCTAGAAAAACATATATATTATCTGCATGTTATAACGTCATATATACATGATTTGGGTTTGAAAAAAAACATATCCAAAATCCATCCACACGTACTTAACATTATTTGCTGGTGCAAAAAGATGAATAAATGTATTAAAGTGATTTATAAGGAATTAATTTATGTGTGCTTCTAGCGAGTGTTAACAAATATCTATGAAAACGTAATGTTCAGTGTAGTAGCATGTTTGAAAGTGAGATATATTATTATACTCTATGATGCATGGGCATAAAAGTTATAAAATCGATGATTTGGGGTATTCATTTAGTAAAATGGTATTTCAAGTAATACATGGAAATAGTACGAGTAAATATATGTTCTTACCATGCTTAAATACGTATTTGTATGATTTCAACAAAAGGACCCTGCATTCAAATATGTGTTACGCCATATGGTTTTGTATTAAACAGTTCAATACATGTCAGTTCAATACAGGGCATCTGATAAAATGTCGCATTATAATTATTTATTTACTTTCCACAAAAGAAACTAGTGAAATGTATAGCTATTGATACCCTATGACTCATACAATTTTACTGTTTTGTATGCAGGTATTATATTTATATATATTTACATGTATTCCTTTGTTTCCTCCAGAAAAGGAGATACACATACATATTAATAATATCACAAAATAGTGGAAGGTAATAGCATAACATATATTCATACACGATGAAGCAATTATTATTTTGCATATTTACACGAAAGGTGGAACTTTGTACGTTGCCGCAGTCAACAATATCGTAAATTATTTGTATCCACATTAAGATATTTCACCGGATGTGTGAAAACGGAATTTGTGAACGTGTTTTCACTTTATCGGACGAATCAAAATGCATATAAATGAATTTAAAAGTTTTATCATACAGTTAGAACCATTTTCTGGCCGACAAATGCGCTCATATATAATGATGAGTACATACGAAAAACACACCATTAACACGTGTGATAACATGTGCGTGGTCACAGCATATCGCCAGTGTTTAAATTAATTACCCAATGGAGTTATTTTTAAATGCTTCGTTATGTTCCAATTAATGTGTTGTTTAACGGCTCAACGCAAGACTCCGATACAAGAGACTGCCTGGTAAACGTCCCTATCCGACGGACGAGTCTAGGTGAAATGTTTAGCTTAAAGAAACTAGCCCGCCAAATACCAGCAAAATTACACTAAATAACGTTTATTTAAACTTTATATTGGTGTTCAGGTCGTATATTTATGTATATGTGCCGATTAAAATTCTAAGTTTATTCACGGGATCTATAATACATGTGATTGAATATGCTTGAATGAATTAATTGGTAACTCTTAATTCGACGCTCCAGTTTTAGGGTTTGGCCTGGCTGTTTAAAAACGTTTATATTTCATCTATAGAGTTTAGATTCTCAAAATATGTATATAAACCTCGTCATCAGTAGGTTTAGAAACGGTGTAATCTGTTGTAAAATTTGTTGATGGCAGGATAGCTACTAACTCCCCAAAGTAAACCAGTGGCGAACCAGTTCTATCGAGTAATAACCCAGTGGCGAACCAGTTCTATCGAGTAATAACCCAGTGGCGAACCATTTCTATCCAGTAATAACCCAGTGGCGAACCAGTTCTATCGAGTAATAACCCAGTGGGGAACCATTTCTATCCAGTAATAATCCAGTGGTGAACCAGTTCTATCGAGTAATAACCCAGTGGCGAACCATTTCTATCCAGTAATAACCCAGTGGGGAACCAGTTATATCCCCTAGACCCTCGTTAAGATAAGATGGAAACCCTTGCATTATAACATCACCAATTGTCTTAAAAGTTTAAAACAAAATGTTACCCATTAAATGTCTTTGTTTCCTCCTTACAGACAATTATGGAATACAGATTTATAAACACAAAT
This sequence comes from Cyrtodaria siliqua, assembly GCA_037043455.1. Taxonomy (NCBI): domain Eukaryota; kingdom Metazoa; phylum Mollusca; class Bivalvia; order Adapedonta; family Hiatellidae; genus Cyrtodaria; species Cyrtodaria siliqua. The sequence goes on along the minus strand of JAWPHD010011043.1, from coordinate 49,967 downwards.
ATAACGAGCATTGTTGCCAACATAAGTGACTGTGACAAGCTTTTTGATGGATAGGCGAAATCGACAAACTTATTTGGTTTAGTCGTGGATCCATCTGACAACATTATTCATCTCTGCTTCAAAACATAGTTCACCGTGTTTTACTACAGGGGACTGATATCTAGACTGATATCTAGAACATCATTACACGATAGAGCGTATCAAGTTGCGTATGCATAGCAAGTATCGTTTGCGTGGCAAGTTTCGTTTGCGTGTCAAGTTTCGTTTGCGTGTCAAGTTTTGTTTGCGTGTCAAGTCGTTTGTGTGTCAAGTTTCGTTTGCGTATCTAGTTTCGTTTGCGTGTCAAGTTTCGTTTGCTATCAAGTTTCGTTGGCGTATCAAGTTTCGTTTGAGTATCAAGTTTTGTTTGCGTGTTTGCATGTCAAGTTTCGTTTGCGTATCTAGTTTCGTTTGCGTGTCAAGTTTCGTTTGCGTATCTAGTTTCGTTTGCGTGTCAAGTTTCGTTTGCTTATCAAATTTCGTTTGCGTATCAAGTTTCGTTTCCGTGTCAAGTTTCGTTTGCGTATTTAGGTTTGGCTTGCGTGTCAAGTTTCGTTTGCGTTTCAAGTTTCGTTTGCGTATCTAGTTTCGTTTGCGTGTCAAGTTTCGTTTGCTTATCAAGTTTCGTTTGCGTATCAAGTTTCGTTTGCGTGTCATGTTTCGTTTGCGTGTCAAGTTTCGTTTGCTATCAAGTTTCGTTGACGTATCAAGTTTCGTTTGCGTATCAAGTTTTGTTTGCGTGTTTGCATGTCAAGTTTCGTTTGCGTATCAAGTTTCGTTTGCGTGTCCAGTTTCGTTTGCTTATCAAGTTTCGTTTGCGAGTTTCGTTTGCGTGTCAAGTTTCGTTAGCTTATCAAGTTTCGTTTGCGTATCAAGTTTCTTTTGCGTGTCAAGTTTCGTTTGCGTGTCAAGTTTCGTTCGAGAGTCAAATTTCGTTTGCGTGTCTGTGTTTCATTTGCTATCAAGTTTCGTTTACGTATCAAGTTTCGTTTGCGTGTCATTTGTAAGTGCACCTATTTTGATTATTAGTTTGGTTATATAAGACCTATTATGAAGAGAATATTTTTTCACACAGTACATACTATCGCTTTAAAGATGGAAACAAATGTATACTTTTTTTACATATATATATATTCATATAAACATGATCATCTTTGTGCTATACTTGTATTGTCTAATGGTGTTGCCTAGTTTGGTTAGGATTTCTTTATTTACACCGTTTCGTTGTATTGGGATGAACATAGGGTGAGAGTGAGGTTTGGTGCACCCTAGAACCTTTTTAAACGTCCAGCGGTCTTTTTTAGACACTTACCGTTTCAAGGTGGTAGCCCTATTGTCAATCATTATGTTTATGGTGACATATACCTTGTCTATTATTTATCCTTCTTTTTTTTTATATATTTCAATATTTTATTTCTTTTAATACATATATGCAAAACCAGTATATGGTTTATGACAGTATAAAAGTTACATATACATTAATATAATCATTGAATAACACAAAACAGTATTAAAGTGTCGTTTTACATGTATGTATTTCAAGAAATAAGTTGCATTCAGCGACAGAGACTAGAAAGTAACAGAAATTAAGAAAAGGAAAAGACAAAAAATAAACAGTATTAAAAGTATGGATATATATATATATATATATATATATATATATATATATAGAGTATATATATATATATATATATATAGAGACAGATATAGAGAGAGAATTTTTTATTGAATACTGTTCAATTGTCTGTATCTAAACGTAAAACTTCCCACTTTTTTTAATGGTATTCCAACTTGTCTTTCGAACTGGCTATAATACGCTATGTTCAATTTTAGTTCGCGAAAAAAATGCCAATATCTGGGAGTATAGTTTAACCCGAGCCATTATACAACACAAATAGTAAATATAGTTTGCTCTTCACTCGGAGAACTCTGGTAAATGTTCTATTGTTTTGAGCGAAGGTTTCAGCCAAATGGTTTACAACATTTACATGAACACTTTTGACAATACTTACGTAAATTAAATATCATGGAACTGGAAATGTTAGTGGTTAATAAGAATACTTAAGTTTTGAAAATTGGTTACGAAAAACATATTTTACGGCCAAATCACAGAGGCTCTTTTGGCAGAAACAAGCGCCCCAAATAGTATTTCGATATGTCTCTGTTTATAACATAGGTTATAGCATTTATACAAGCAAAGTCCGTTTGCTGATCACATACTCGCAGTTATAATATCGATTATGTTTTATATTGGCATTATGATTGAAAGGCATTTAGGGACATGAATAAATGTCGCTATTATGTAGGGACACACCTAGAGTCCCGACTTATTCCTTGCGTCACATTCTACATTGGAAGCAATATTCTACTAAAATAAAAAATTCAAACTCATTTTTTTTTTAAAAATGCCAGTCATGATGCAAGTTGCGTCAGTTTAAAGTATAATAGCCACAAGAATAGACATAATAGACATCTAACATGCGCATTGCTAGTCATTTATAACAGAGAGAGAGAGAGAGAGAGAGAGAAAGAGAGAGAGAGAGAGAGAGTGGGGGGTGGAGGTTGGGGGAGAGAGAGGGATTATAACTGAGATATGTAGTAATAATCAGTCAGTCATGAGCGTTTTGCACTGCTCAAATTATGTCAAATTATGCACTAGCAAAATTGCTACTTTCCGTATAAACAACATCTTACATTTTCTACGTGAAGTATACAAATATATCAATACAAACACTCGCAAAATTGTAATAATGCCTTATACCACATCTTCCATTGAAATAATGAACTTTATTTTAAAGCTAAAGTCACTTACCGCACTTGTTAATGTATGCATTGTCACTTACCGCACTTGTTAATGTATGCATTAAGGAAGACAAAGCTGAGCAGCATACAGCGTCTAGTCTCAGCAGCAGCCTGAAACATGCTACTCCTGTTGTGTTATATCTTTTATAAATTGTATTTATTATGTGTTCACTTTTGAGCTATACCACTCCTCATAAATTGTTTTTAAAACATAAAAGATTATGCGGAAAGAAATAACGAATAGTATTACGTCCTATACATCGGTAACACATGCATTTCACCAGTGCTTCACGTGAAACTTCGCGACACTCTAATATTTTCCTCTACGATACAGAACAAGCACACTGAAAGAGAAAGTATGTAAATGAATTTAAATGCGAGCCTTTGTATATATATATAATATAGCCTTTGTATATAATATAGTTTTCATTATTTAAACTGTATTTGAATGTCGGTTACGATTTCATTTAATACTCTGCCCACCATGCGACTATGAAATGCGTTTATGTCGGTGTCTTTATCCGTATAAATATCTATATACAACTTGTGTTGTCAAAAGCTCAATTCGTCTGTGCACTAACAACACATGTCTTTTATCTACTTTATAAAGACGGCTTTCTCTTCTAACTTCTTTACTCTTTTATACTCGATATAAAGGTAAATTATTTATTTAAAAATCGATTTTAATTTGTTCAAAACATTCTCACATGCTAACTAATTTATTCAATACATTATTTATACACGCTTGTTATTCGGCTCGGAATGACGACTGTATGTGGAATAAATTATAACTATCGTAGTTTTGGTTTATCTCTCGCAATGTGAAAAATGTTACCAGCTTAATTTCGACAATTGATGTTTTTCACTGGTATTCCATCCATACATACGACCACTCATGTTTTTAAATTGCTTTTTTAACACATAATTTTACTCGATTTAAACAAAACTCGGTTTAATTAATGATGTCTTAGAACGTATGTCACATTGCTGAATGCATCTCCTTCTTTCAATAAGGGTTCAACTGAATTGAATTGGATTTTAAAGCGCGCCAAACATGAAAGGTTATATGGCGCCTAAAAGGCGCATCCTCCATTTGCATCAAGATAAAATATAAAGAATGGGCCCAGAAGCTTCTTACCTGCAGAACTGCAGAGTTGCTGCAAATTCTATAGTAGACACTCCATTTACGATGGAGCCACGTTTGCATACGCGGTGTCATGATAAAGACCTTGAATGAGCATGATAAAAAAATGACAAAACGAATATGAATGTCCTACCCCTCTGCATGTGACAGTGTGTTTGTGAGATTGTATTGGTTGTATTCTGCCCCGGCAACCACACGGGGGCAACAAGGGTTCAAATTTAAACTTAGTACACGGTATTGAAACTTAGAACTTGTACTTTCTAGGGTCTGTAGATGTGCAGAATGGTTTTAAAGGGACACTCGGCAATCTTGAGTTGTATATCAAGCATAAGACGTAGCACCTCGATTTAATAATATCATTTTGACTTTAAAACTGCATGCATGTAATTAAATAAACACAAATGGTTTCAAACAAATGTGTGAATATATTATTGTACAGTAGTTAGTGATATGTATTATTGTACAGTAGTTAGTGATATGTATTATTGTACAGTAGTTAGTGATATGTATTTTTGTACAGTAGTTAGTGATATGTATTATTGTACAGTAGTTAGTGATATGTATTTTTGTACAGTAGTTAGTGATATGTATTATTGTAGAGTAGTTAGTGATATGTATTATTGTACAGTAGTTAGTGATAAGTATTATTGTACAGTAGTTAGTGATATGTATGTATTATTGTTCAGTAGTTAGTGATATGTTTGTATTATTGTACAGTAAATAGTGATATGTATTATTGTACAGTAGTTAGTGATATGATAGGTATTATTGTACAGTAGTTAGTGATATGATAGGTATTATTGTACAGTAGTTAGTGATATGATAAGTATTATTGTACAGTAGTTAGTGATATGTATTATTGTACAGTAGTTAGTGATATGTATGTATTATTGTACAGTAGTTAGTGATATGTATGTATTATTGTACAGTAGTTAGTGATAGGTATGTATTATTGTACCTTAGTTAGTGATATGTATTATTGTACAGTAGTTAGTGATATGTATTATTGTACAGTAGTTAGTGATATGTATTATTGTACAGTAGTTAGTGATATGATAGGTATTATTGTACAGTAGTTAGTGATATGTATTATTGTACAGTAGTTAGTGATATGATATGTACTATTGTACAGTAGTTAGTGATATGATAGGTATTATTGTACAGTAGTTAGTGATATGATAGGTATTATTGTACAGTAGTTAGTGATATGTATTATTGTACAGTAGTTAGTGATATGTATGTATTATTGTACAGTAGTAAGTGATATGTATTATTGTACAGTAGTTAGTGATATGTATTATTGTACAGTAGTTAGTGATATGTATTATTGTACAGTAGTTAGTGATATGATAGGTATTATTGTACAGTAGTTAGTGATATGATAGGTATTATTGTACAGTAGTTAGTGATATGATAAGTATTATTGTTCAGTAGTTAGTGATATGTTTGTATTATTGTACAGTAGTTAGTGATATGTATTATTGTACAGTAGTTAGTGATATGATAGGTATTATTGTACAGTAGTTAGTGATATGATAGGTATTATTGTACAGTAGTTAGTGATATGTATTATTGTACAGTAGTTAGTGATATGTATGTATTATTGTACAGTAGTTAGTGATATGTATGTATTATTGTACAGTAGTTAGTGATAGGTATGTATTATTGTACCTTAGTTAGTGATATGTATTATTGTACAGTAGTTAGTGATATGTATTATTGTACAGTAGTTAGTGATATGTATTTTTGTACAGTAGTTAGTGATATGTATTATTGTAGAGTAGTTAGTGATATGTATTATTGTACAGTAGTTAGTGATATGTATTATTGTACAGTAGTTAGTGATATGTATTATTGTACAGTAGTTAGTGATATGATAGGTATTATTGTACAGTAGTTAGTGATATGTATTATTGTACAGTAGTTAGTGATATGATATGTACTATTATACAGTAGTTAGTGATATGATAGGTATTATTGTACAGTAGTTAGTGATATGATAGGTATTATTGTACAGTAGTTAGTGATATGTATTATTGTACAGTAGTTAGTGATATGTATGTATTATTGTACAGTAGTAAGTGATATGTATTATTGTACAGTAGTTAGTGATATGTATTATTGTACAGTAGTTAGTGATATGTATTATTGTACAGTAGTTAGTGATATGATAGGTATTATTGTACAGTAGTTAGTGATATGATAGGTATTATTGTACAGTAGTTAGTGATATGATAAGTATTATTGTTCAGTAGTTAGTGATATGTTTGTATTATTGTACAGTAAATAGTGATATGTATTATTGTACAGTAGTTAGTGATATGATAGGTATTATTGTACAGTAGTTAGTGATATGATAGGTATTATTGTACAGTAGTTAGTGATATGATAAGTATTATTGTACAGTAGTTAGTGATATGTATTATTGTACAGTAGTTAGTGATATGTATGTATTATTGTACAGTAGTTAGTGATATGTATGTATTATTGTACAGTAGTTAGTGATAGGTATGTATTATTGTACCTTAGTTAGTGATATGTATTATTGTACAGTAGTTAGTGATATGTATTATTGTACAGTAGTTAGTGATATGTATTATTGTACAGTAGTTAGTGATATGATAGGTATTATTGTACAGTAGTTAGTGATATGATATGTACTATTGTACAGTAGTTAGTGATATGATAGGTATTATTGTACAGTAGTTAGTGATATGATAGGTATAATTGTACAGTAGTTAGTGATATGTATTATTGTACAGTAGTTAGTGATATGTATGTATTATTGTACAGTAGTTAGTGATATGTATTATTGTACAGTAGTTAGTGATATGTATTATTGTACAGTAGTTAGTGATATGATATGTATTATTGTACAGTAGTTAGTGATATGATATGTATTATTGTACAGTAGTTAGTGATATGATAGGTATTATTGTACAGTAGTTAGTGATATGTATTATTGTACAGTAGTTAGTGATATGTATTATTGTACAGTCGTTAGTGATATGTATTATTGTACAGTAGTTAGTGATATGTATTATTGTACAATAGTAAGTGATATGTATTATTGTACAGTAGTTAGTGATATGTATTATTGTACAGTAGTTAGTGATATGATATGTACTATTGTACAGTAGTTAGTGATATGTATTATTGTACAGTAGTTAGTGATATGTATTAGTGTACAGTAGTTAGTGATATGTATGTATTATTGTACAGTAGTTAGTTATATGTATTATTGTACAGTAGTTAGTGATATGTATGTATTATTGTACAGTAGTTAGTGATATGTATTATTGTACAGTAGTTAGTGATATGTATTTTTATACAGTAGTTAGTGATATGTATTATTGTACAGTAGTTAGTGATATGTATTATTGTACAGTAGTTAGTGATATGTATTAATGTACAGTAGTTATTGATATGTATTATTGTACAGTAGTTAGTGATATGTATTATTGTACAGTAGTTAGTGATATGTATTATTGTACAGTAGTTAGTGATATGTATTATTGTACAGTAGTTAGTGATAGGTAAAAACAAGTTGCTTTTAACTATTGCAATAATTAATAGTAATGATTCTAAATATGGAAGTGATATAAAAAATAACAAAAAATAACGGAACGCCATGAGTTTTAAACAAATCAAAATTGCAATGTGTCCCTTTAAAATGTTCAGATGACACCACAAGCCGCTAAATATATTATTATCGTCTACGCAGTATCGCATTCAGTGAAATGCATAGATATATATTTTAAAAAAAATGTCATGTTAAAATAACCTTTAACAAAACAACACAAACTTTGTATTTACATATTAGTAAGTAATGTCTATATTTAGTACCATGGACGGATTATGAAATACTCATGTGAGCCGTGGCGTAATGGGTTTATCAATTATCAATTCAACTGAGCCTAAAGCAGATGATACCCGCTGTCGGTAAGACCTCTGTCGAGCCGCAGTGGAACCACCGTGCTAACTTGATACTCATCCTTTTTACCAAAAGTGTTTTTTTTATAATACACATAAAATTTTGAAACATGATTTGTTAACTTCACCATTCACGCAGATCCTTCTAATAGTGCATACCTAGTTAACACTGAACCACATATTGGACATTCCCTGTAAACACTGAACCACATATTGGACCTTCCCTGTAAACACTGAACCACATATTGGACATTCCCTGTAAACACTGAACCACATATTGGACATTCCCTGTAAACACTGAACCACATATTGGACATTCCCTGTAAACACTGAACCACATATTTGACATTCCCTGTAAACACTGAACCACATATTGGATATTCCCTGTAAACACTGAACCACATATTGGACATTCCCTGTAAACACTGAACCACATAGTAGACATTCCCTGTAAACACTGAACCACATATTGGACATTCCCTGTAAACACTGAACCACATATTGGACATTCTCTGTAAACCCTGAACCACATATTGGACATTCCCTGTAAACACTGAACCACATATTGGACATTCCCTGTAAACACTGAACCACATATTGGACATTCCCTGTAAAAAATAAACAATTTGAATTGAATGTTGTTTAAAGGCTCAATACATTTTTAGGTTACTTAGAATCGCCCAGAGAGAGGGGAATGATCGTATGAATCCGGGAACCTGAACCGAATCTTTAACGTGCTCGGAGGGCAGACTTCGAGATATGGGACCGTTTATCCACATCCGATGGACGAGACTAAGGGAGAACACATTGACGAAACTCAGTGGCGACGGTGAGGCATGAACCGGATCTTACGGATGTCAATTCCACCGTGATATCCACTGGGTCAGAATAACGGGGAGTAGTGTATAGTAACAGTACACATTTGGTAACCTGTTTACAAAAAACAAAAAACAAAGAAAAAAATAAGAAAAAAACACAAAATAAAAACACACTGGAACTTAAATATACCTGAACCACATATAGGACATTCCTGGTAAATAATAATTAATTTGAATTAATGTTATTTACAGGCTTAACACCTTATTAGTTGTTTAGAGTCATTCAGACAGAGTCGGAGGATACATATGAATCTGGGAATCTGCCCCGTTTACGTCCACATCCCCGGAAGGAGGCCACACCCGACGGACAAGGCTGCAAAAAAAAGCCTCTCATTTTAATGAGATATGTAAATAAATTTCTATGTGATCTCATTTTGTTTTAGTTTTGTTACAATTTTGTCGTTATTGTTAGATTTTATATGACTTGTATATTGCTTTTAACATTTCACATTCTTACATAAATGATAAACTGAAAGAAAAAAGCGGAGGGAAAACGCATCGACGAAACTCAGTGGGCGCCACCGGGTCCTACGGGTTGAACCGGGTCCTACGGATTTCAAGTCCACCGTGATATACAGTGGGCCAGAATGACGATGAGTAGCCTCAAGCAGTACAGACTTTGGTACAACTGTATACAAGACTAATATGTAAAGGTATACAAGACTAATACGTAAAGGTTACTGGTCTTGGATACGATTTCTTGAACGTTTTCTATATAGACAGACAGACAGACAGACTTTTTATTCAGACTTGTACAAAGTACATCGTCTACAATACATACATATTAGCATATATGATGTCAACGTATATATACAAGTAAATGGTGAAATATATACAAATGGTATAATTAATCATTTCATTATTATTATTATTACGTAGTATAGTAAATAAGAGTAGGAGGTTGAACTAAGTAACTACCTTTCAATAGTTAATAAAGCGTTTCTTAATACAATTGATTCTTTAACATATAACGGAAGTTTTATTATTTCTTGTCATGTGATTTCAATGGTGAAATATATACAAATGGTATAATTTATCATTTCATTATTACTATTAACATTACTATGTAGTATAGTAAATAAGAGTAGGAGGTTGAACTAAGTAACTACCTTTCAATAGTTAATAATGCGTTTCTTAATATAATTGATTCTTTAACATATAACGAAAGTTTTATTATTTCTATCTTGTCATGTGATTTCAGTAACTCCAAATATTTGAAAACTGAAGGACGTTTGTAATAACAACTTTTTAAGTATTTCTTTCTAATATCAATATAACAAGTGAGGGTTTATTTTCTTCGTTTAACTCCGGGAGTGGGACTTTTGTTTAATCGAGAACCTCATTTGTACAAACTAAAGAAGAAATAAAAACAGAATAAATAAAAAGTCCTAGTTTTGGAAGTTAAATTATTTGATTTGTAAATGCTTATAAAGAAACAAAAAATAATTACGACGGTGGGGTTTGTTTGTTTTTTAGTGTTAGGGCATTTGAATATTAAAGGTTTATGTGCGTCTTATTCGAGTTAATTTGCTGTTGCTGAAGTTAATATTTTATTAACAGCACAACAAAACAAATATTAACATACTTTTGGTATTTTTTAAAAGCTTTATAACAATTTGAATATTTAAAAAAAAATGGATTTCAAACACCTTTTTGTAGGGATAATAACATGGTGTTCTATGGTATCACGGTACTTAAATGGTTTGACGAAAAAAAACAACTGTAAACAATATTTAAAGAAAAAGGAAACTCAAATGCTTTCTGTGACCCTTCTACTTAATTGTTATGATATTAAATGCAAACAATTTTATGTAAAAATGTCAGAATTAGATTTGAAAAGAAGGGTACCCTCATTGAGCTTATTATTTTAGAAGTTCTATGATATCAAGGTATGCACATATTGTGTATCCTGTATTTGCTAGTAACTGGTATAAGATTCAATGAGTGACCATTTCTAGAAATAATAATGTACAACAGACTCATCAGACTAAAATTAATGAATTGTATAACCTTCAAGGTAATAAAAACTGCATTTATGGAGACTAGGGGTGATGAATTTTAAAGAAAATAAGGAAATTGTCAACATTTTTGAATTATTTTGAAATATCCTTTTATTTATGATAAATATACTTATTTTTTTCAATTATTTTAAAAAGAGATGAATACGGTTTTATAGATTTGACACTACCGTGATACACCAGAACCCTTGATATCATAGGAAGCCAGTATACCTCAAATGGCTTTTATATTTTATGTTCGAACTGGTATAAATGCTAAACGTAGAGAGGATCTGAAAATAAAAGATATTGACTGCGTCTGGTTAGAAATAGTATTAGAAAAAGGCAAATCATTTTTTATATGTAATATGTATAGACCTCCAGATTCAAAAAACTGAATGGGTAGATATATTTGAACAGTTATTTAAAAATGCATCAAACATGGGTAAAAAAACAATTATATATGGTGATATAAATAAAAATGTTTTGAATAATGAAATTAGTCGAGAATGGTTAAGTTGTATTTGCCTTTTTAGGGTACACGCAATTAGTATCGGAAGCTACACGAGTTACTACGGACACAAGTACTTTAATTGAGTCACGTTTACACAAAAACTGAAGAAAATATTGCTCAAGTATGTGTTAGAAAATTAGGAACAAGTGATCATTACGCCATAATCTTTAATCGGAAATTGAGATCTTATCTCTATACAAATACACACCAGAGTAGTATAGAAACTGGGGGTACCAGGACAGTTTGCCCTTCGGGAGTGGGGGGGGGGGGGGGGGGGGGGGGGGGGACAGCTTTTCCTCGCCCCCCCCCCCACACCCCCATGACAAGATGGTAGATTTTCGTGTTACAGCATGAATAACAAGCTAACATTACAAACCGAGGTGATTGCTGTGTTACCAAACCCCCCTCGGATAAAACTCCGCCAGTACCCCCAGTTTCTATACTACTCGTAGGATAATTGATAATATGGTGTGTTACTTTATTCTAACTATTTTTCAAATCTAAACAGGGGAACTCTTCCGGCCAAGCGGCTAACCAGATTTCAAAATAAGCGGTAAAAAAGTTTTAATGCAATCAAACAAAGTCGGAAGGAACAGGGCAATCATCCTCGTCATCACTACACCCCATTATAGAATATTTAATTTTTCTGCAAGCATATATTTCACATTTCAAATCGATGAGTTTTTCCCTGTTTTCATCAAGTTTTTGAAGACAACAATCCATTTTCGATAATAATCGTTTTCGTTTATTAATTTGACTTTTCTTAGTATCTAGAAAATCAGCGTGAATCACATCATATTCTACTTGACCTAGCTTACCTTATAGCAATAGTTTTCGATATTTATTTTTTAACTCTTCAAGCATTTTGCATGCCTTTTCTGCACATTTTTGTTCCATATATAATAAGTAATATATTATATGTTTAAGCTTTGAACGCACTCATATGTCTTGAATATCCTTAATTGGTACCCAACTATTAAAATCCTCATTGTAACCTTTCCATTTAACTAATGCTTGTTTCTTTTTATTATCACGTCGTATAACCTTTTCAATTCTGAATATTTCTTGATCAGCTTTCAACATTTCCAATTCATAGAAGCTTCCATCAATGTTTTGGTTGTTCAAATCTTTTATTTTGTACGTCACAGGATTTGTATATTGAATTTCATCATTAACAAATATTTCTTCAGTCCAATTTGGAGTAAAACCTTTTTCAAACGTTCTTTTATATTTGCTAATTCTAACCTTGTCTCCTATTTTGAACTTTGGCAAAGCTTTATTAATTTTCATCTTTCCAAACAATTTGAAATACACTATTCCTTTATTATCCTCATCACTGGCCTCAACCAGTGTCATTTTAATACTCCGATGTTTTGAAATATTGTATTTATCAACCATCGCCTGTAGCACGTCTAAATATGTATTTGTATTGTTTGCTGTAAAATATTTCCACATCCTCTCTTTTAATCGTTCAATTACTACAGCTTTTCCGAAATTAAACGTGTGATACATTTCGATATTGTTATCAACAAGGAACTGCTTGAATATTTTATTGTAAAATTCTACTCCCTGGTCAACCCAGAGCAATTTACAGTGTCTTCCTGTACTTATAATCTTTTGGAAAGCTTTATTTACTAAATACATCAATAACAGTAAGCAGGTATTTTGCACCTTTATTATATTTTGAAAACGATTGCATATCAACCAAATCAGCCGACCATATTTTATCAATTTCATTAACAATCACACGGCATTGAGTGAACTTTCTTCGTATAGGTTTATGAAGTTCATCGGCTAGCTTGTCAGTCCATCTCAACGCCTTTTCTCTTGTTTTGATGCTCCGAGCCCAAGCTTATATTTTGCACTAATTACGGGCTTAACTTTCAAATTCTTAGCGATTTTTTCTCCAAATTATTTGGATTTGCTCGTTTTTAAACCAGGCCAGCAAGTTTTTATCGCACATTGATTTATTACTAGGACTTTCTTCATAACAGTAATCATGATCTTTACAAACAGCATCTAATTCATTTGATGGTTCTCCACTATCAAGCGGATTACCAGGACCGCAATATTTATAACCAGGAATTGTTAACCCCTTTTTAGGTAAAAGAGGGAGTAAAGCTTTATGAATATCAATACTCCAACCCTGTATACTTTTAACAAATTGAGTTTCAGTACTACCACAAGATGCGCAAGTTGCTTTTAACATTCGTCTAACATTTTTTGCTAGAATATACTGAGGATTGACATTTTCAGTCATCATCTTTTCTTTAACACAGTTACTCATATATAATATGATTAGACTAAACTCTGTTACAAAATATGATCTTATAATGTTTTCATTTTCCATGGGTTTGTAAGGTTTTAATATTTTATAAAAAATATCGTACACACTGTTTCCTTCTTGCAACTTGTTAATGAAGAATAAACAGAAATACCCGCATAAGACACTTGTTTTATCTTGGTACTGAATTGTGTTGTATTTTGTGTTGGGTATGTACGTTAAAACTTCTTTTGGTGGACTTAGACGAAACGGATCAAAATAATACTCATTACAGTAGCAAGTCCAGTGTGTGCCAGGTCCATTATAATCATGAAGATTAATAATACCGCATTCTTGTTTATTTTGTTTTGTCGGTAATTAGTTCTTGCTAAACACTCCCCTGAATTTCTGTATACCTAGCTGCCTAACCCACTTTATTATGCCTAAGTTAGAGATAGGCTCGTTTTTAAAATTTAACTTTTTTTTACGAATGGGCTACTTCTATATGGTCTAATTTGTGAGTCTACTTGTAAACCTTTGCCTACTCTCAATCCTTTTCCCTTTCTACCTACTTGTAAACCTTTTCCCGTCAAACCACTAATAAGAGATCCATTTAAAGGAATCCTAGCGATGCAAGCATTCCAAAAAATCTCCCGTCTTCTTGTTGATGCCTTGTCAGTTTAATAGGGCAACAACCTTGTGACTTTATTATCTTGTTTCTTTGTGACGGTGTTAGCACACTTGATTCAAGTATTGCTTGTTTTTTATCACTAGGGATAGTTACCATTCCATTTCCGAATAGTTTACAGATTCAAGTACTTTCCAAACCGCTAAGTGCTCCTGTTACTAGTGGTGCTAATACTTTTGGAGCGATTCTAGCAACTGTTGGTAATATTGTTTTAGTCAACAAACCGACTAATGCTCCCAAAAAGCCTCCATTTTTAGACTGAGATCTCATTTGTGATTTTGATATATTTATGTCTAAGCCATGTCCGTTGGATTTAGCTTTGTTAATATTGTTAATCCGAGCAGCTGTCAACAACAAAGGAAAATCCCCAGTTAGTTGATTATTCTTTAGCCTGATGCTTTTGCTAAACTTCTCTTTTGCCCCTCTGTCAAATCTATTGAATAATTTATGTAAGTCATATATATTATAAGTTAGATTAAACTATCACCAATTCATTTCCAACAGTATCAATAACGACATCTTCCTCATACAATATCAACGCATAAACTTTATAAGGAGCCCCCGTGGGTATAATTAGCTTATATCTCAAAGCTAGTTGTTTTGGATCAATACTGACTTCATTTACCTTGTAACTTAAATCGAAATATATCATTCCGAAAAGAGTTTTAAAATTACTCACGTTTAGTAAAGACTATGTTCGCAAGCAATTACGAGTCTGTTTTCCGTTTCTATTGCTTGTATAACTGATTTCAATTTCACCAAGGGTTTAATTGATTTTACAGTGTGCTAGTAGAGTGAGAACTCAACTGATTTGGAAGTATCTATCTACAGTCTTATATACAGTATTTAACATATGTAATCCATTGGTCCCGCGGTATTGCCTATCCACGACTAATTACCACATGTAGAGGGTGTGAATTAGTTTAACTCGTGGTAATGATTTGTTGATAATCGTTAATATACTTTCGTTTGCCGTGTAAATATCAAAGGTATCTATTTTATATCCCGTAATGATCCACGTGTCTGTTTTGTTCGTGTCCTAACATTAATTTGACTTGTGTCCATATTATCATTGAATTATTATTTGTTATAAGTTTCTATCGAACATATATATTTATATTGACACTTCTACGTTAACTGTACGTAGTTTCATTTAGCACAATATGCGAATTGACACAGTTGTTTTAATACAGTCAATGATTTAGTAACATCTTCAGTTTAGAGCGTTTTCCCTTTATTCCGTAATTTTGACCGAAATGAAAGTCCATATTTGCGCTTATATAATAATATTCTTTACTATGTTCCTCACATGTTAAGATCTTTAAAAATATAATATGCGTCTATATGTGACTGTCTCTGTGAAGTTTACTTATGCAAACGATCACCTTTATCAGTATTTGTTATGTAAAATGATATATAGGGTCCTATAGAAACCGCAGCGTCCGAACGCAATGGCATCGTACGACGTAGGTCCGCACTGTACTGCAAACAAGGACTTGAAACTACAATGAAAGAGACAAAAAACAACAGAAAGGGTGGTGAAGACAGGGTTACCGACTTGGAACGGTCAGTAGGCAATAAGGCGTACTGGTTAGCTTGAATCGATTTTATATGCGCACAATCCTCGCTATTATCCTGTCTTCAGCGCCCAAATAGACAAGACAGTGTAAATAAAACTACATGGAGCCATGGAACAAAAAACAACAGAAAGGGTGGTGAAGACATGGTTACAGACTTGGAACGGTCAGTAGGCAATAAGGCCTAATGGTTAGCTTGAATCGATTTCACATGCGCACAATCCTCGCTATTATCCTGTCTTCAGCGCCCAAATAGACAAGACAGTGTAAACAAAACTACATCCCATCGAAATGAAATCTCTAACAATAAAGTCCACATCCAGAGAAACTAACTAAAGATATACATACAAAATAATAAACATCTCAGGATGTATTCAGAATCGTACTGAACAACCATAGTAGTTGCAGCTAAAGAGAAAACCAATCTAGGGTACGACCAGAAAACCTGAGGGACGAAAGCTCATGCACCCACCTCCCTTAGTTGGGGTTTAAGTAGGAACAATCATAGAGTCCCAAGAGGTAGTCCAGTCATCGCACAAGTGAAAAGTGAAACGTAATGACTGACTGTAGAGGGGTCAATCACTAAACATGCAGTGCGCTGTAAAACCAAAGGATTATATCCTTTTCTGACGAACTTCCTGATTAAATTTGTAAAGCGGTCAGGAAACCTGTCAGACCCCTTTTACTTTCGAAGTTTATAGACCACATCTCCATAAAATGAGGGTTGTGATATGCCTAGTCGCAGAAGTGTTTTAAGGTTGGTGTTGTACTTTTCCAGCAGGCCCTCGTTGCGGCGGTATAATTTAGAGAAAGTTCTACGTAGTTTGTGATAACGTAAACCCTGCTGAAGAAGTTTACTTGTAATAACTTGATTTCGATCATTGAAGTCTATAACATCATTACACGCTCTAGCAAATCGAATGAGCTGGGAGATATACACTCCATATGAGGTAGCACGAGGTACATATCCATCCAGGTGTGGATAGTTAACGATGTTAAAATTGAAATCGTCTCTCTTACCATAGATTTTAGTATGAATACAATCATTTGAAATCGAGAGATGAAGATCGAGGACGCACCATACCATTCATAATACACTGATGAAACGTCATCATGTGTGAAGCGTGAGGTTACAGGGAAGTATTTTTTACCCTCTAGTAAATGCCATATTACTCTTTCTCATATGTGTATTATTGTAAATCTGCTCTCAAAGTACGTACCGGTACTGTTGCTTGCATTTAAGATGAAGTGTATTCGAACAATCTGATTTTTTTTTCTCAAAAATCTTGTATACAATGTTACACTGTTGCAATAGATGTACCGCTAAGCTGTTGGTACTATATAACTTACTGTATTATATATTCGTTTTAATATTTACGCATGCAACTCGAGTAGTGTGTCCAGTAAGCGATTAGAGACTGTTTTCCGTACCCGTCTGTGTGGTGTTAGTTGTATTAAATAACACAGTGGTACATATCCAGTCCTAAAACAATATATATGTGTATACGTTATGGTATTTATACAGTAATAATACATTAACTTGTTTAATATATGCATTAACTAAAGAGTACGTTCTGTCATTTTTGAGGTGTATAGCGGCGTCACGCCTGCAATATAACAAGTGTCTCTAAATCTTCGTTATGCTATGCTGAATGTGCTTTTTTAATATTTCTGCTTTTTAGCATGTGTGATTTTTTAGCATGACTGTTTTTATATTGTGTTATTAGCAAGCGACTAAAATCGCACGTGCAATATGTTCTGCAGTATTCAACTAGTTATCAACAGTAGCCAATTGGGTTGCCTCTACCTCCCGCAAAATGCCACCGTCATCGGAGGGCGTAATGCCTCCCTCAGGTGATACTGTCAAGATTAAGGAGTTCTTGCCTTTGGCAGAATCTGGGTGCCGGAACAATAATGTTTGAGGGGGTTTGCAAGCGTCTGACCACAGCAGAGGGACCATATGACATCAAAGGGTTCGCCTTCCCAGTTAGCAAGATCCCCCTGGGGAATCTTACCCCAAGTGCTTTAATGCATGTTACAGTATATTTTAACGGAGTATATCCTTACTACTGTACTCACACCAAGCTCACATTAGAGTAGGCGATTGTCTCTAAACAATGTATAGTGTACTCAGCTATATTATGTGTAACACTAATATGTGAGCTGTATCTGTATTAACCATACAGACTACCTTCCCCGTGTTTTAATCAAGGGGGCAGTATAATACTTTAGATAAGTTATGTTAAAATCTCTTACAGAGTATTTTAACTAGGACAACAGTGTCTACTTTACCAGGAAAACAATATCCTGTATGCAAAAGATCTTTCAGAATAAAAATTCCGTCGTCAGCTGCCATAAAGAGGCACCGTTGTGTTACTTATATATTTGGATTATTAGCCTGTATATACGTATATCCAGCCTTGTGAATTTTACATGTATATTCTCTACCAGTATGTGTTAAACTGTGTGGTATCGTGTGTTACCGTGGTCTATGTATTAGTATATATATATTCACTTCCAATCTTTACATGTATATATTAGATCGTTTTCACACTAATTTAGTATCAGAATACTAGAAGTTGGCATGTGCCGAATGAGTAGTGTATGCTGTTACAATCACCTACAGAACATTTTCTGTTTTCAGTGTATTGTAAGTTTGTTGCAATTTGTTGTATTGTAACAGTTACTGCGTGTTGTAATCGCTTTGAGTGTAAGAGATTTTAACATAACTTATCTAAAGTATTATACTGCCTCCGTGATTAAAACACGGGGAAGGTAGTCTGTAGGGTTAATACAGATACAGCTCACATATTAGTGTTACACATAATATAGCTGAGTACACTATACATTATTTAGAGACAATCGCCTACTCTAATGTGAGCTTGTAGTGAGTACAGTATTAAGGATATACTCCGTTAAAATATACTGTAACATGCATAAAATCACTTGGGGTAAGATTCCCCAGGGGGATCTAGCTAACTGGGAAGGCGAACCCTTTGAGGTCAGTTGGGCCCTCTGCTGTGGTAAGACGCTTGCAAACCCCCTCAAACACTCACTAAACATGTGAATGAAATAATGATTGTAGAATTCTTTAGAAACATTTTTGTTCATATCCATGGTTATATTTGCTGAGAAATTCACAGTAATTCCAACAATATCCTTGTTTCTTCGCAAATGTGCATTATGTTGTGTTGATAAAAAGACCGGATCTCCATCAAACATAACTACCAGTACAACATTTTTTCCAAAATTCTTGCCATTAAAGTACATATAATCGTTTGATATGTTAAACCGCGAATCTATGGTATTCTCTGAAGAAGCGACCCACCATTTAAGACATACTTTGCTTGATGGTATTGTATATTTAACCCCAGGGATCTAACAATATACTTGACAAAAGCAGAAGGAGGTTTTAGCTTTACTTTCGATCTTCACAAAACATATGTTTGCACTTGCATATATACTCAACGAGAAAAACCGAAGCAAGTTCGAATGATAGGTTTGGGTCCACCAATAGTTCTAAACGATCGATATATTACATTCTTCTCCCTCCTTAATAAAATGTTCAAATTTGATACATTTCAAAGACTAGACTACTATGACTAGATTACATTTTTATTTAAAGTCTCCAATTGGAATTTGACTAGATATGAATATATAAACAACAGTTTACTTTAATATAACAAGTCATTAAGGATGAGGAAGAGATCCCAAAAACAGAACCTAGGTCCTGTGGTGTCACACGGGGATTATTATTCCCCTTAAGCACAGTGTGAACACATGCATTGAATTATTATGCCTAAAAGTTCAACTAATCTCAACCAGTTTACAAGTCTCTTTAGCAATATGGGTATTTTAAGAGTTCTTCACTTTTGAGATCTTACAATGTCCTAAAACTTACTAAAAATCACTCTTATTACAGTGATAACTGCTTGCACTAGTAGTATAGAGAGTAGGGTTATAAGGCCAGTTTCTCCTCCCGAAAAGATTCACTCAAGAAACTAACAATAGCTCACCTGAGGCTAGAAGCCAGGCATGTCTTTATTTAAATAAAGTCACGCCCGAGTAAGAAGCCTCGGATGCATACTATTAGTTACTCGAGCAGTCCTTCCAAAAGAAACTCCGCTGATATCCCTACTATCTGTGCTACTAATCAATCCGGTTGTCATTTTAATAACATAACATTTGCAACTCATTAGGCAAAGTCAGACGGAACCGGGCAGTAGTCTTCATCATCACTCTGCATATCATCTTTTACCATGGAGTATTTTACTTGTATGCTAATGTATCTTGTCCATTATCTAGTATGTACCGTTTATCATCATAAGCTGATAAACTTTTTTTATTTATTGCATAGCTGCTTATGTTATGCTTTTGTGATCTAATGACTTTCATCTCATGTTGAGCTTCTGTTGCCGTAAACAAAATCTTTTTGTAATCATCATGTGCTATCTGTTTTTTAACAACACACTTTTTAACCCCCTTACATTTCTTTGTACTAACCTCATTATCTAGCACATACGAATATAGTTTACTTCGCAACCAAACAAATTCAACAATAGGTATTCCGCAAGTTTCATCTTTCATCTTGCCAATAACTTTTTTATTATCATTAAAATGAAACTTACTTTTTGGATCATAATCGCAATTATCAAAAAGTTCTTTATCCTTGTAAAAGTCTGCATACACATCTTTTGTTTTTATTTCATAACACAAGGAATCGGTATCAGTAAATAATAACTTTTTTATTATATTTGTTTTTAATGTAGTTGTAATGGAAATCATACATCAAATATTTTGACAAGTCTAAAATACACATACCAACATAAATAGGACGATTTAAAACTAATCGTTCTTTTATTACAAGAAACAAATGAAGGTCTTGCTGCATATTTTAAAAGGACCTCCTCATCGTGAGTCAATTTAACATTAATTCTTTTTCTCAAATTTTCCATAGTTTTACCAAAAACTGAATTGTTCATCAGTTTGAAGAAATCCTTTTCAAAAGCATTATTACCAGCTGTTCTCTTGGTAGTATTAAAATCTATGTATGTCGTCAAACTGTAGTATTCGATGTATTTTTGTCACCTTTAATCCAAGCGTTTTATACAATTCTAAGTTTCTAAAATGCACGACATATTTTTCTTTATTTTTCAACGTCGTAACAAGTTTATTAACATTACAATGTCCTAAATTAAACTTTTGTTTAAATTTTTTACAATAGTCTGACAACCACTCATCTTTGATATTTAAACTTTCCGGGGCAAGAGGATAATCATTATGCGAGTCATGCAGTTTCTCAAGATACTCGATATCACACTCAACAATGTAATTTGATTTTCCTTTTTCAAACTTATCAACCCACTTGAAGTTGCCAGTAGGTAACGGCTGACACATGGCCCACCCATACAAGTTATTAGCATCAATATATATGATGTACTTGCTTTCTCTTTTCTTGTCATAGTTTTTCATATATTTATTGTTAGCCTGTTAATATCTGTTTGCGATATAACTCGTACCACCTCTTAATCCTTTTTCCACAAACAAATATTGATCAATATCAGTGATTAAGTCAAGTTGAATACCAGTCATCTTAAGGCATGCATCCCAGTCTAAACCAGGACTACTGAAATAATGGCAAGGATCTAATTTGTAATACTCGATACACATTTTTCTAAAGTTTTCAAAAACATCTGTCAGCAACAGCACATCAGTCTTGAGATACAGATCATGCTATTCTCCCATATTTTTAATCTTAAATGTTTTCCATATTTTTTTAGCGTGTTCATAATCTGCATCTGAAATATGCTCATGATTTAATTGAGAATAAAAGCTATCTTTGCCGGGTAACTTAGTATCTCCGAAGCGTTCAAAACTGTTCATGTAATCATAAGGATAAACACCTTTTCGTTTCAGCAAGTCTAACTTTTTACCGCTATATTCTTGAGATATGTATTGAAAGATGGAACGTTTTTTACTAGATTATCTAATGATTGGGACATAAACTGAAAACTATTTATAAATACTAAACTTTTTCCTAACATGAAAGCCATATACCTTTCCATGTTATTCGGTATAACATTTATATTTTGTTTAAACTTTCCGATGTGTTGCATTATGAAGTGAGAGTCATATCCTTTCAAGGTATTTTTTTTAGTTAGTTTGAAATTAATATTACATATGTCATGAGCGCTTCCCCTGTACTTTCCAGTTATATGACAATGGTCCCTGAATTTTCTAACGGAGTTTTCATATGCTACTGTACGACTTGGGTCATCTTTTTAAAGAGTTATTGAAAAACCATTACCACAAATATGACATGATTTAGATATTTGGAATCTAGCTTCTTCTTCCTGTGACATTACTAGATCTTTTTTAAAGTTTGCATTCGCAGTTTTCTTACACCACTTTTCTTCCTCTATCATTTTTTCCAAAAACTTGTAAACAGCATTCGGACCTCTATACGTTACAACTGGTTTTGAATATTGATCATCGTAACAACAAACAACCTTATACCCATAACTGCAATCAGTATGCTTTTGATATGCTTCCGTATGTGATTTTTTTAGGATTGTTTGATGCTGAAGAAATACTTTCAGTTAATGCTATCAAAATCAGCACATATACTAGTAACAAACGGAACCATAAGCTGCCTGTCGTAGTTTTTAAACTTAACTTTTTCCTCTTTACTTGGCATTGTTATTGCTTGTTTTCCGTTAAGTGAAAGACAATCAGGCTTATGAGCTGTCTGCACCCTTTCGAATTTAAAGCATTGCAGGCATGTTTTACAAAACCATTTTTTTCCTTTGTATAGTGTTTGACTAAACATCAGTCTATTAAAATCTTTTATCCACAGGTAATGTCTTTTTTTCTTTTTCAGTAATTAAAAGCATATCACATGTTTTCTCTGATTTTTTTTTTGATATGTACAAAGGGCTTCATATCCAAATATGTTAAAACAAATGTTGTTTTGTTTTTCTATTTTTGGGATTTGTTTGATATTAACAGGACATGTAATTCCTTTGTAATCAAGATCACCAATATGATTTTTGTACTTTGTTATTCTTTGTGGTTAATTATTGGCAGGGAATTTACAAGCCAAATGGCACCATCTAAAGCATTCGTTATCTTCATTTTTTATATTTATTAACCCTTTTTTTGTGGTGTTGCAGTTCTTTTGGTAAATTCAAATAAGAGCTACCTCGCCAAGGCTTATACTTTATTCGATTTATATAGTGTGCGTTTAGTGTCTCAATTACCCAACCACTTCCTTCAGAAAGCCAATTACCAATTACTTTTAAAATTTCTTCCCGCGCTTTGTCTAATGCTTCTGATATTTGATTTTTGTTTAATATTATTGCAGCCTTTGAGGCAAAGTAAGCTGTTTTGTATACAAAATCAAAACCACCTTTATCTGTCAGTATTTTTTTACAAGAGTAACTTTTAGACTAATGCTTAATTTAAATCCACCTGTTTTTCTGAGTTCTTTTTTAAGAAGGTTCACAACACTTGATTGTGTTTTTTGTAGTTGTCTGAGCGGATCATTACTGACAACATTTACTTAAAAAACCTTGCTATACTGTTTTGGGGATGTTTCAATTTCTCGGATACTCATTATATAATATTACATGAGATTATTTCTTTAAGCCCCTATTAATTAATTAATTAATTATTTTGAAGTAAAATATTTATTCCCCAGTTAGATTATATTATTTTTTATTTATCCATACATAATGATATTAATTCCTTTGTTAAGTAAAACATCATAGTAGGTAATAAAAGAAACTTCCCAGAGATTCTGTAAAGTTATCATTCTTTTGAATCTCTAATATTTTATTGAAGGTAATCCTAATTACCTCTTCATCATTTTCTAGTCCTGTTGTTGTTTGGACATATGATAGAAGTTGTTTAAAACTCCTATGATGTGTTTTTAACAAAGTCTTTTTTTCTGCTATTCTTGTTTTACTCACTAAAACAGCAACTACTGGAGGAACTGCACCAACTGCAGCCACGAAAACAGGAATTGCTGGAACCAATGCCAATACGGCAGTACAACCAATTACCCCACTGGCAATCTGTACTGTTGTGTTTATAATACCGCACAATTTATAACTGCGTCTGTATGCAGCCACAAGTCGCGTCAAGTGATCAATTAAGTCTTCTTGGGTTCTCATGTAGAATTACAGTTAGACAATAATTTAATTAAAATATTTAGAAAATAGTTGCTCGTGTTCGTTGGGTGACATTTCGCCTATTTTTAATAATTCATCGATTATGCTAATACCTTTATTTATTAACTGCGGACTATTATTTCCCCCATTTCGATACTTCCACATACCAACTCTAGATCATCCATCAAAACTTTGGGGCTATTGTAATATTCAACACAACCTCCTAAAATATTTTTGAACTTTGAAAAACCTTTATGAATCGGTAAGCCAGATAATTCTGTTAGTTCCTTAAAAGCATTTTGAGACAGCTTTGAATAAGTTTTTCCATTGTTGTAACGCTTTGTTATCAAGTCTATAAAACCATCGTCTACTTTTAGGTCTAACACAACTGCTTTTCCTTGTTTGGCAATAAGTTTGTGATGACCAACAAGCTTGGGTAAATCAATTTGTAACATTCTATAGTAACCATCTTTGTCAAATTTGTAAGAGTTTCTTTTTTGTTGTATTCCTTGGCCAAAGACGGGGGCATTTTCGTTCATACTTTTAACTCTGTCTCTGTAATACATTAATTCGTCCGTTTCTCTTTGTAAAACCTCACTTTCTTGTTCAAGGTCTTGCCTCTGCTCGGTACTTGTTGTTTTATTTATCTTTTTGGTTAGAGAAGCTTTATAATTTCCGATTCTCGCGATTCGTTTACCAGCATCTCTAATTGCTTGATCTCTATCGCCTACAATTAGTTTTGATGGCATTGGCAAGCCATACTCATTAAGCACATCTGTATCCATATTAGCATCCAAGTTAATATCATACAACGGTTTAGGTTCCTTAGGCCTCGCAGCAGGTTCGTCTTCCCATTCTTCGTCTTCTATTTCTCTTATCATTTTTTCATCCTTGGGACTAAATGATGGACGTTTTTGTTTGATTTTTTCATATAATTCGTCCGTGGGTTTTGGCCTAGGCTCTCTTTCCGAAGTTTTTCTTAATTTTGGCCTATTATTGCCCGCTCTAGTTCTTCTTGGTAACTAGCCGGCGTTAGTTTAGGATCTGCGGTTTTCTCGGCAGCGGTTTTTTAACGTGTGGCGGCGGTGGTAGCGGCGGTGGTGGTGGTGGTAGTAGCGGCGGTGGTGGTGGTGGCGCTATAGCTCCACGATCAGGCGGGGCAAGTAATTGCGGACGTATTGCCTCGGGGAGAAGAGCCAACTGTTGACGTATTTCTGGAAGGGTAATCAAATGTTCAGCTAGCCGTCTTGTTTGCTCTGTTATTTCGCTAGTTACAGGTTTAAATACTTCTGCGTACAAATCACGACTAGCTCCTTTTTCGAGTCTTTTGCGGATAACTCTATTCTCGTATTCTTTGACAAGCTCACTCGCTTTTCGCTTTTTGTTTGCTAATTCTTTCCATTTTAACAAAGACATGTATAATATAAGTTAGATTAAAATAAGATAAATTAAGATAAGTTAAGGCAAGTATTATCTAAGTATTATTATAATGCAAGTTCCAATCTATGATATGAAAACAGAAAACGGTAATTTTAAACAACTATGGAACTTCATGCCAGACTGTTGTTTTAGAATGTTAATTTGCGGTAATTCAGGATTTGGCAAAACAAACACATTAGTTCACATGTTGTTAAAACCTTTAGTTTACTATGACAAGATGTATTTGTTTGCTAAAAACTTGGAGCAGTCCAAGTATCAGGTCTTATCACAAAAACTTGAAAAGATAGCAAAAAAGAATAAAATCCCAGTCGAAGATATATTAGAATGTTCAAATGATTAAGTTATCGCTGTGGATACTTTAGATTCAGATAATCAGAAGATAGCTATTTTTGATGATTAATTATGTATCAAAACGATATTATTAATTATTTCATCCAGGGAAGACACAAAAATTGTTGTGTAATTTATTTATCTCAATCTTATTACAAAACCCCTAAAGACATTCGGCTGAATTGCTCTCATTACATCTTCTTTGCAACTTCAAGTATAAATGAAATAAACATGCTTTCTAGAGAACAAGATGTCAGTAAAGATCAGTACAGAAAAGCGACTGACAAGCAGTACGACTTTCCGTATCTGGATCGCCCGAGGAAGTTGATCAAAAGAAACTTCACTGGTGAAATTTAATCTAATCATATTATATATAATGGGACTTTTTAATGATCTTGGTGGGGAAGTTACTACTGGCAGTGTTAATATTACAAATTTTGGTATTGTGCTGTCCGAGTATGTAAAACAAAAATATTTGGTTAATTATCTTTACAAGGGTAGAAACCAGGAAAATGTTTTGAGAAGTGATCTTGACATGAATAAAAATAAAATTACCAATGTTGGTGATCCGGAAAAAGCAGATGATGCAGCAACAAAACAATTTACTCAAAGAAGAGTAGCAAAAATCATACGTAATTATAATATTAATAAAATTCCAGACATGGTGAAAGATTTAACAACAGGTGTTGATGATAAACTAAGTCTGATACAAACAAAGTTACAAGCAAATCGTGCGAAAATGATTGAAATTCAAAACGGATTGAAAGATGAAATAAAACTTTTGAGTGATGCTTTAAAAGAGTTAGAAAAGAAAGATGTATTGGAAGATAGCGAAAACTACAAGAAATTAAGTGAACAAATAAGAACTGGTGTTCAAAATATTAATACACGGATCGGAGAAATTAATAAACAAATGGTTGACAACAATGAACTAGAAACTGCTATTGCTGATGCTTCAAAACAAATGAGAACTGCTTTTACTACTGAAATAACTCAAATTAAAATATTAAATAAGCAGATAATCACCAATGTTAATGATATCAACAAAGAGTTTGAAGACATTAAAAAGAAAATGGTTGGCAGCAAGACGCTGGAGACTGCTCTGAGCAAACTGATTGACACTGATAAACTTAAGACTGCTATTGATGATGCTTCGAAGCAATTGAAAGCTGCTCAGGATGAAAGAAGCAAAGTTTTTGACGGTGAAATAGCTTCATTGGAACAGTTTAATCAAAGCTCTGTTATTCGATACACAGCAATTCTTAGCATAATTGGCAAGTTGAGAGAAAAAGTAGACTATTTAAGTACTGCTCTGAGCAAACTGATTGACACTGATAAACTTGAGACTGCACTAAGCAAACTGGTTGACACTAATAAACTTGAGACTGCTCTGAGCAAACTGGTTAACACTAATAAACTAGAAACTGATATTGATGATGTTTCAAAGCAATTGAAAGCTGCTTAGGATGAAAGAAGCAAAGCTTTTGATGGCGAAATAGCTTTTCTTAAAGAGCATAATCAAAAGTCTGATAGTCGGCATACAGCAATTCTTGGTATAATTGATGGGTTGAAAGCAAAAGTAGACTATTTAAGTCGGATTCTACTGTTTGAATACACAATAGATGATGGAATTAGCATTATGAAAGATCGTGCCGTTTATGTATCATATCCAACACGAAAACCACTTGAAAGAACCAAGCGTGATAGTTTTCTTCATGCGTTTACCTTACTTTTGCAGCCAATCTGCTTGTAAAAACTTGAAATTATGCAACGAGAACTGATGGTGGGGTAACAATTCGAAAACCCGGGCGCTATATAGTTGAAGCAGACCTTACATATACAGTTACGAATACAAACATTGATATAGACATTTTTAGTTTGTTTAATGAAATAAGTATTGATCGTGATCAGCCACGTCCTCAGCCAAAAATAGAAAATGGTGAACAAATACTAAAAGAAACATTTGAAGAATATCTTCCGAAATTACATTTTTGGATCATCTTTTTAAGCATGAGATCTCACACTACGCAAGTTTTCAACTTTGAAAAATCAAGTTTTAAACTGTACTACAAAGGTGATTAATTTTATCCATCCTATATTATATGGAACAAAAAATTCTATTATCATCAGACAAAGCGTCAATAATTAATAGCTCAAATACACCGAGTAATTTTACAACTGTATTTGACAGACCATTAATATTAGGCAGAAACAAACAGTATGGTATTGGGCTCGATAAGATTAATTCCATGACTTACTCGTGGTATAATATTAGTGAAGATTTTAATAACAAAGTGATAAGGTATCACAATGGAACAGATTGGAAAATTATTGATTTTAGAAATGGAAATTACAGTTATGGTGATATTGATAATTACATAAAAGCAGCATTGACTGCAAACAATGATTTAACTGATTAACTGATGACACGCCTGTCCCGATAAAAATTGAGTTTGATTTATCAAGTTTTAAATGTTTTGTTACCATTAATAGAGAGAATCAAACTTTCACACCTTGATCGGGTTTGACAAAGATGAGGTTATTAGAGAAACTAAATTTGGAACTGTGACACCAGACATAACAAATTCTATCGATACATTGTATATCCACTGTGACTTGATAAGTAATTCTATTGTTGATGGATCATACGGGGATGTCATTTATGAAATAAGTACAGCTGCTCTTACGAGAGCGTATAATTTTGAAAATGAACCGATGAGAGTCGGGTTCTGCAAAGTAAACAAAACGATCATTAACAGTATTAATATTTACATTACCGATTTCTATGGTAAGATTATTAATCTTAATGGTGTCCACACATCATTCCGTTTTGTTTTGAAGGAATTAATGTAACATACGTTATATGACATGTTTAAAAAAAGTTTATGACACTAGTACGGGAACATATACTCAAGTTGACCGATTAACTGGAGCTGGTATATTTGACATTTTTTCGAAAGTCGGATCAAAGATATTCAGCGAGTCTGTGAAAACAGCAGGCAAGAAAGCATTAGAAACTGCTGGTAATTAGATCATAGAAAGCGGTTCTAAAAAACTTGGAGATGAAGTAGGAAAAATGGCTGCTGATAAATTAGTTTCAGTTATTAAACCGAAACCAAAAGGTGAGATAATTTTAAAAGAACTTACAAAGGCTGATAACAAAAAAAAGTTGTAGCTAAATCTGAAGAAGATGTAAATGCAAAAATTAACAGATTACTATCCGGAAGGGGAATTCATGCGAGAATTAATCGATTAATTAATAAAAAATAATCTAATTACTAGTATATATAGATGTTTCGAAGTAATCAATATAATACTGGATATGAACATGTACCTATTCAATTAGATACCCCCATAACACGACCAGGAAATAATACCTGACAAATGAAAAGTGGTTACCAAATTACACTAAATGACAGAAGTTCTTACTTTGATTGGTATAACGCATATTTGGAAATCAGTTTTCGAGTAAACAAACTTGCTGATGGAGCCAATTTCGCAGTCGGCGATGAAATTGCTCTGATTAACGATGCAGCTTCACTGATTGATCAAATGCAAGTAAAGCAAAATGGAAAGATAGTTTACGATGGAAATAGTCTTCACAGATTTGTTAATGTCAAAAGCTTGCTTGAAATTTCTGACGATTATGTAAAGACAACTGGAACAAACGAATACTTTTATTTAGATAATACGGCTGTAGCAGAATCTCGAGATGATCAAGCTGGTTATAATTCAGGATTTGCGATTCGTCATGCTTTAATCATAACTAATCAGATAGTTGACTCTATAATCCCATTAAATAAATATTCCTTCTTTGGAGGTTTGGAAACAAACATGCTTCCTCCTAGTAAGATTCAAATCAGCTTGCAACTGGCAGATGATAATGATCTAATTTTCAAAGCTGGTGGTGATGATGGTCGAGTAGTTATTAATAAATTAGTTTTGTGGATACCCAGAATGATATTTAACTCAGATGGTTTAAGTTATGTAATGACAAATCATATGACATCAACAAGATGGACTTATCTTCGTGAAATGATACAAGAAAGAGCGGAAGTTCTCAACTAACTGAATCCGTATTTAGAATACCGGCTGGTGTTAAAAATCCCAAACATGTGTTTGTGTATTTGCAAAGGTCAGACAAGAGTTCTTCTCAAACACAAAATCCTCATCTTTTGGATACGTTTAAGGTAAATGCTGCTAATACTAATTGCTATTTACAATCAGCTAGATTGGAAGTTGGAAATGGAGTTTATTATCCAGAAACCGAATATAGTTATGCTAATATCATAAGAATATTCAGAGATGTTATTAATTATTCTTACAAGCAAAATGAATAAAACACAGGAACTTTACTCAATGTGGGTAATTTTAAAATCTTTTCGGAATGATACATTTTGATTTGAGTTACAAGGAAAATGAAGTCATTATTGATCCGAAACAACTAAGTTTGAGATATAAGCTAAATATACCTCCGGGTTCCTTATAAAGTTTATGCTCTGGTTCTCTATGAAGTAGATGTAGTTATTGATACTGTCGGAAATGAACTATGTATTGTTTAATCTAACTTATAATATATATGACTTACATAAATTATTCAGTAAATTTAACAGATGGACAAAAACAGAGTTTAGCGAGGGCTTATGAGGATAAGAGTGAATTAACACTCAGGTTAAACAATAACCAACTAACTGGGATTTCCCCTTGTCGCTGACAGCTGCTCAGATTAGCAATATTAACAAAGCTAAATCTGATGGGCGGGGATTAGACATAAGTATATCAAAATCACAAATGAGATCTCAGTCCAAGAATGGAGGCTTTTTAGGCGCATTAGCTGGTTTGTTAACTAAAACAATATTACCAACAGTTGCAAAATTTGTTCCAAAAGTATTAAGGCCTTTGGCAACAGGGGCACTTAGTGGTCTGGCAAGTACTGGAATTGGTAAAATATTTGGAAATGGAATGGTAACTGTTCCTGCTGATAAAAAACAAACACTTTTAAAATCAAATAAATTAACAGCTGCACAAAAAAGCAAAATAGCAAAGTCAAACGGTTGCTGCACTATTAAACTAACAAACAAACAACTGCAAGACGTACTGGCAGGTGCTTCTAGTAATAAAACGGTAACTGTTGCCAGTAATAACAAACAGCAAGATGTAACGGCAACTGTTCCTAGTGATAAAAAACAAACACTTATAAAATCAAATAAATTAACAGCTGCGCAAAGAAACAAGATAGCAAAGTCAAAAGGTCGCTGCCCTGTTAAACTAACTAAAAAACAACAGCAGGACGGAGGATTTCTTGGGCTTCTTGCATCATTAGGAATTCTGTTGATCGGATCTCTTATTAGTGGCTTAACTGGAAAAGGTTTGCAAGTAGATAGAAGAGGACAAGGTTTGCAAGTATACTCACAAATTAAACCATATAGAAGTATCCCATTTATAGAAAAACAATATTTAAAAATGAACCTATATCTAACTTAGATATAATAAAATGGGTTAAGCAGCTAGGTATACAGAACTTCAGTGGGGTGTACAGCAAAAACAAATTACCGACAACACAAAATAATGTGGTATTATTAATCTATTATTAATCTTGATGATCATATTGGACCTGGTACACACTGGACTTTTACTATGATAATTATTACTTCGATCCGTTTGGTCTGAACCCACCAAAAGAAGTTTTAACTTACATACCTGATATAAAATACAACACCTTCCAATATCAAGATAAAACAAGTGTTCTATGTGGATATTTCTGCCTATTCCTCATTAAACAGTTACAAGAAGGAAACAGTGTGTACGATATTCTTTACAAATTATTAAAACCTTACAAACCAATAGAAAATGAAAACATTATAAAATCATATTTTGTAAACAAAGTTTAATCTAATCATATTATATATGAGTTATATCAAAGAAAAAAAAGGTTACTGAAAATGTTGATCCTAAGTATGTTTTAGCAAAAAATGGTAGAAAGATGTTAACAGCAACTTGTGCGTATTGTGGTATTACTAAAACAACGTTTGTTAAAAACACAGAAGGTGGACATATTGATATTCATAAAGCTTTGCCCCCTTTGCTGCCCAAAAAAGGGCTAACACTTCCTGGTTATAAATATTGCGGTCCGGGTAATTCGCTTGATAGCGGAGAGCCGGTAAATGAATTAGATGCTGTTTGTAAAGATCATGATTACTGTTATGACGAAAATCCTAGTAATAAATCAATGTGTGATAAAAGCATGTTGGCTGGTTTAAAAACAAGTAAGTCTAAAACTATTGGAGAAAAGATTGCTAACATTTTGATAGTAAAACCAGTTATTAGTACAAAATATAAACTTGGTCTTGGAAACTCAAAAAACTAGAAAAGGCGTTGAAATGGACTGACAAGTTAGCAGATGAACTTCATAAACATATACAAAGAAAGTTCACTCAACGCCGTGTGATTGTTAATGAAATTGATAAAATATGGTCTGCTGATTTGGTTGATATGCAATCGTTTTCAAAGTATAATAAAGGTACTAAATACTTACCTACTGTTATTGACGTGTTTAGCAAATATGCTTGGGTTGTGCCGGTTCCAAATAAAACTGGTTTAGAAATTACCAAAGCGTTCCAACAGATAATCAGTACAGGAAGACAATGTAAATTACTGTGGGTTGATCAGGGTGTGGAGTTTTATAACAAGATGTTTAAGCAATTTCTTGATGATAATAATATTAAAATGTATCACACGTTTAATTTCGGAAAAGCTGTAGTAATTGAACGATTTAACAGGACATTAAAAGAAAAGATGTGGAAATATTTTACAGCTAACAATACAAATACATATTTAGACGTGTTGCAAGAAATGGTTGACAAGTATAATAGCACAAAACTTCGGAGTATTAAAATGACACCGACTGAAGCAAGTGATGACAAAAATAAAGGAACGGTGTATTTCAACTTGTATGGAAAGATAAAAAGTACTCAAATTAAGCCAAAGTTTAAAATTGGAGATAAAGTTAGAATTAGTAAATATAAAAGAACGTTTGAGAAAGGTTATACCACAAACTGGACTGAAGAAATATTTGTTGTTGATGAAATTCAAAACACAAATCAAGTGACATACAAAATAAAAGATTTAAACAACGAAAACATCGATGGAAGCTTTTATAAATTAGAAATGATAAAAGCCGACCAAGAGCTATTTAGAATTGAAAAAGTAATACGACGTGATTATAAAAAGAAACAAGCGTTGATTAAATGGAAGGGTTACAATGAGGATTTCAACAGTTGGGTACCATTTAAGGATATTTAAAATATTAAATAAGGGCTTAAAAATAATTATATAGAGTATTATTATATAATGGGACAAGAAAGATCAGAAAAGGTTTGTAGAAAACTTAACAATTTAAAAGATAAATATAGAAGAGAATTGATGAGAGCTAGGCAACTCCAAGTAGAATATGAAGTAGTTCGTGATGATTTTATGGACACAAATAAAAGACGACTGCTGGTTGAAATGGATAATTATGAACGTGAGCTGAATAAAAACAGGGAAGAGCTTCTTGAACTAAAATACAAAATAGCAAAGTGTAGGAAAATAAAATATTCCATGGTAAAATATGATATGCAGAGCGATGATGAAGACTACTGCCCGGTTCCGTCTGACTTTGCCTTATGAGTTGCAAATGTTATGTTATTAAAATGACAACCGGATTGATTAGTAGCACAGAGAGTAGGGATATCAGCGGAGTTTCTTTTGGAAGGACTGCTCGAGTAACTAATAGTATGCATCCTAGGCTTCTGACTCGGGCGTGACTTTATTTAAATAAAGACATGCCTGGCTTCTAGCCTCAGGTGAGCTATTGTTAGTTTCTTGAGTGAATCTTTTCGGGAGGAGAAACTGGCCTTATAACCCTACTCTCTATACTACTTGCACTGGTTAGTTCATAATGTCTCAAATCAAGTCTCTGTGGTGCCTTTCTATTTATCAGCGGATAACGACGTTCCTGCTCTGGCACCACACTACTAGATAGACGTTCCTACTCTGGCACCACACTACTAGATGGCTCAGGGTTCGTCGATAGAACTTCCAGACCCTTTTCTGGTAGTTCGACTGGATTCTCTCCATGCCCCACCGGTTCTCCTGGATGATCGATCTCGTTACTCACAGATGGTTGATCTGACCTCGGTTGTTCGACCTCTCTGCTTTGCATCCCTCTTTCGTATGATAATGGTAAGAAGGGTGCTGTCTCTTCCCCTTCCCCTTCTTGAAGTTCTGCTTGTCTGTCCGTAAGATGATCGGTATGACAGTAACGCAATCACATGCCACACCGCACCAGGTAAGTCACTTTACCCACAATTTTGTGGATTTCTCCTGTTACCCACTTCCATTTGTTTACCGTAGTGTTAGTTTTCACCGCCACTTTTTCGCCACACTGAAACTGTTTCATTTTTACACCTTTGTCATGAGTCCTTTTCATTTTTTCTTGATTCTCCTGCACAAATTTATCTTTTGGTGGTTTTGATAGGCTCAGTCTAGATCCTAATTGCCTGTTCATGAACAGTTCGCATGTCGGAACTCCCGTTATTGTATGAGGTGTAATTCTATACTTTAGCAAAAAGTCAGCTAGCAACTGGTTAACACTTCTCTGATTAACGAGCTTTTGGTTGTCACTCAGCCTTTCTTTTAAGGCTTTCTTAACGATTTGGACTGCCCGTTCTACTTGTCCGTTGGATGCTGGATGATAAGGCGGTGTGAGTGTGTGTTTGACCCCATTTGAGGTCATGAATTCCTTGAATTCAGCTGATCTGAACTGTGGACCGTTGTCCGAGACCAGCTCTTCCGGTATTCCCGTACTGGCGAATATGCTTCTCAGCTTTTCGATGGTTTTTTCACTTGTCGTGCTCTTCATCGGCACGACTTCTAACCACTTGGAGTAATTGTCAATCACGATCAGAAAGGATTGTCCTCTAAAATCTGCAAAGTCTACGTGGACTCTCTCCATTGGTCGACTATTCCATTTTCATGGATGTAGGGGTGTCTCTGGTGGCAAGTTTTTCAACGACTGGCATTTCTCACACTGCCTCGCCACATTCTCAATGTCGGCATCTAAACCTGGCCACCACACATATGACCTCGCGAGTGTCTTCATACGGCACATCCAAATATGCTCCGAATGCAACTCTGACAGCATTGTGGATTGCAGTTACTCGGGGATGACCACTCTCATCCCTCACAATATTATTCCTCTGTCCGTTGAAAGCTCAGTTCTACGCCTGAAAAACGGTTTCAGATTGTCATCTTCCACATAGCTTGGCCACCCTGTGTTAGTATACTCGAGCACTCTACTCATAGTGGGAGACTTTCGAGTAGCTTCGGCGATTCGCTTGCTGGTTACTGGCAATTCGTCTACGAACGACACGCTTTGTACTACCTTGTTAACGGACACATCATTGATAGGAAGCCGGGATAGTCCGTCACAATTCGCATGATTGGCCGACCTCCTGTACTGTATGTCGTAGGTGTATGCAGACAAGATGATGGCCCATCTCTGCAACCGGCCTGCTGCCAACGTCGGGACCCCCTTTTTAGGTCCGAAGATTGTAGTCAAAGCCTGATGATCTGTCATTAAGGTGTACTTCCTCCCATACAGGTATTTGTGAAACTTCTGCACTCCAAAAACTATTCCTAGCGCCTATTTTTCAACTTGGGCATAGTTTTTCTCTGCTGGAGCCAATGTTCTCGATGCGAACGCGATCGGTTTTTCTGTGCCATCCTCAAGAACATGTGATAATACCGCTCCGAGTCCGTATGACGAAGCATCACACGGTAATCGCAGTTCTTTGCTTTGGTCGTAGTGAACTAAGACTTTGCTACTGGCTAGTAGCTTGTTGCTGGTGCTAACCGACTTTTGGCACTCGTCCGACCACTGCCACTTGACCTCTTTTCGCAACAGTCTATGCATCGGATGCAATACCGTAGATAGGTTCGGGAGAAATGCACCATAGTAATTCAGAAGCCCTAAATATGACTTCAGTTGGGTGGTGTTGGTGGGAGCCGGCGCCTCCATGACCGCTTTAATATTCTCCTCGGTGGTGTGTATTCCGTCCGAATCCACCGTGTGCCCCATGTATACCACCCTTTACGCCATGAACTCACATTTCTCAGCGTTTAGCTTGATAGTGTGCTTCTTAAGCCTAGACAGAACCTCCTCCAATGTCAGTAGATATTGGTCGTCATGGGGAGCCGTAATCAAGATGTCGTCGATTCGACACACCTCCCCCGTTAGCCCAGCTAACACCGTGTCCATTACTGACTGGAAAATGGCGGGCGCCGAGCTCACCCCGTAAGCTATTCGGTTCATACGAAAAAGCCCTAAATGCGTGTTCAACGTCAAGCACTCCTTGGAATCCTCCTCCAATTCAAGCTGAGTGTACGCTTGTGACAAATCAAGCTTCGTAAACTTTTGGCCCCCGGCCAATCTTCTGTATTTGAGATCGGATATTGTTCTTCACTGATTTCCCGATTAACCGTAACTTTGGAGTCTCCACACAGACGTAACTTATTGTTGGGTTTTGGCACTACTACCAGCGGAGCTGCCCACTGGCTTGTTACGATACGTTCAATAATGCCATCTGCCTCAAGCTTTTGCAATTCTTCTGTCACCTTATCTTTTAAGGCATATGGTACAGGCCTCGCTTTGCAAAACACTGGAGTCGCGCCCTCCTTCATCTTGATGTTCGCTTTGAACCCTGTAATTGGTTTGTCATCTTTCTGGAACAGATTTTTGTATTCCGTTTGTAGGTTTTCCAATGATTTTGGCTCTTTCTCTGATATGTGATGGATACCAAAAATCTTTTTCCAATTTAACTGCACGGATTTTAACCAGTCTCTTCCTAATAAGTTTGTCTTTTTTCCTTTTACGACTAGTAACCTTAGAGATTGCTTTTCTTGAAGTTTCCCTGTTTGAACCTGCACCTCAATTTCACCCAGTGTTTGAATTCTCTCGCCTGAATACCCTTTCAACTTTATATTTGTGGGTTTCAACTCACAGTTCTTGAACTTTGTCCTCTAAGTGTTTTCGTTCACCAGTGTACAAACCGAGCCTGTGTCGAGTTCCATTTGAATTTCTCTATCATTGATCCTCATTGGAACCGTGTACCCTTCTGACTTCCCGTCGGTATTTGAGAAAACAGAAAAGATACCCTCTTCTGAGTCTTCATCTTCACTGTCGTCTTCTGCCTCGACATAATTAGAAGCTTTTCCTTTTTTGCATTTTCTGGCTAAGTGTCCTGTTTGAGAACAGTTAAAACATTTTGTGTGTTTGTGTTTACAACTGTCCGGATTTTGTTTCTCGCCACACCGAAAACAATAACTCTGTTTCTGAGATGCTGAATAGTTTTTCTCATATTTTGGTGGCCTCTGACCCTTATGATGTTGTGGTTTCGATTTCTGAATTTTGTGTACAGTTGACGTACTACTTTGTCCAAAAGAAATAGTGTCCTTTTCAGCCATTTCCATGGCTAAGGCCAATTTTACGGCATCATCAAATTTCATTTCAGCCTCGGCTAACAGTTTTTTCTGTGTTGCTTCTGATCTCAACCCACAGACAAACCTGTCTCTCAGCGCATCGTCCAGAAATGTTCCAAAGTTACAGTGAGCAGACTGACGTTTAAGCTCGACAACATAATCTGACACACTTTCTCCCTCTTTCCGGTTTCGTTTGTTGAATTTGAAACGTTCGGAAATGGTCAAGGGTTTTGGATTGTAGTGTTTATTCATCAGTTCAACTAAGTGAGCATACGTTTTGTCCTTCGGCTATGCAGGCTGACAAAGGT
Source organism: Cyrtodaria siliqua (assembly GCA_037043455.1). Lineage (NCBI taxonomy): Eukaryota > Metazoa > Mollusca > Bivalvia > Adapedonta > Hiatellidae > Cyrtodaria > Cyrtodaria siliqua. The sequence goes on along the minus strand of JAWPHD010011043.1, from coordinate 12,363 downwards.
TTTCACTACGCCATACGTAGTCGGGCCGATAACAGAAAGAAAAACAGCAACTTTCTTCTCATCTTTGATTTCTTTGGCATCGAAATATTGCTCTAACCTTTCGACGTAATTCTCGAAACTCTCCTTCCCTTCAGTATATTCGTGGATCTTGCCGATGGTAGGCATTCTTCCGGTTAATCCTCGTCGCCAGTTATTGTATATTTAACCCCAGGGATCTAACAATATACTTGACAAAAGCAGAAGGAGGTTTTAGCTTTACTTTCGATCTTCACAAAACATACGTTTACGCTTGCATATATACTCAACGATAAAAACCGAAGCAAGTTCGAATGATAGGTTTGGGTTCACCAATAGTTCTAAACGATCGATATACTACAGATGGGTACCTCCCGTAGTTGCTAGCTTGCCAACAAAGTTGAACATTGCATAAGCACATTCAGGTTTCTTTGCAACTCGAATCAAAGTGGAAAACATAACTTCTACGTGGACAGGGAAGCTAGCTCTTCTCGACTTATCCTGTCTCTTGCGGCATACAAACGGCGTTCAAACAAAAACTGTGGATCAGCTGTATATATTTTTTTATACATAGTTGTTAACTTTTTATCAAATATCCTTATAAATACTGAAAAGGTGATCCCTTGGAAGCAGCAAACACAAACAAGAGAAAAAAGTAGCAGACTCTGTTTTATTTAGTCTGTTCATGAGAGGTTATGATACGATGTAACACCTCTCACGCCTCCAAGCACCGGCTTAAGCGATATTCTACTTTAAAGCAACACAGAATGGGCTTGATGATCCTAATGGACCAGTAAATAATAACACTACTGACCTTTTACGGCCGCCACACAACACTAAACAAACGCTAGTGTGAATGTCAATAAATACTGAAAAGGTGATCCCTTGGAAGCAACAAACACACACACGAGAGAAAAGTAGCAGACTCGGTTGTATTGAGTCTGTACATGAGAGGTAATTATAAGATGCAACACCTCTCACGCCTATAAGAATGACATTTAAAAGCTTTTCTGTAACGCCGCTAGAAATGCTTCTGTCATATCCATTGCTACGACATCTTCGCATATATTTTTTCATATCAATATCATCCGTGTTTTCTTGACTTACTTTTTTCTTTGTGCTGTTCACTCGAAGTGAAGGTCACACTAGTGAATTCCTGCATATCTTCATTGGTATATGTTCCTGCTAAAGCTGTCCAAGTTTAGGAAAGTCAGACAGACCATTGTAGTTCTGCCATTACCCTCCCCCTTGCTAGGCCACCCACTGTATTTGCTCATGAGCATTTGCTTTATCACGAGATCGGTCGACAGAACTGTCCAATAACGATCACTTACACGCACTACATGAAAACCTTCCATAAAATGTGTGTACATTTCGTGATAGTCCTTTTATAAAATAGACATGTTATGTAGAGATTGACCAGCCGCCAACTATGGCAACATTCTTGACACAGATTTGAGATGAAGGGCCCAATGGTAAATGAGCTCTGCTTTAATGAATGTACGTAATCTTTGCACCATGTCCAGATATTGTAGCCAGAGTTTTGAGGTTCTAGACTTTGCATCAGAGGATTTATTCTGGCTCAGTTTGGCATTCACCTGATCATAAACTTAGAGTGATCGGATATCTTGACTACCTTCATTTCCTTCTAAAAGTTCAATCAAAAGATTGATCGAATTGTTTGCTTCTTGACTTCCCGGTTCAGTCTCATGATTTATATTTTATAGATTCATCAAAACATTATTTTGACATGCTAGTCTAAGGTTCCATCTCAGATTCCATTTCAAGCATTTGAATTTGTAGCGGAACGTCATATATACTGCACATTATAATTGAATAGAGAACGGCTTCTACAAGCAAGTGCCCATGTGTATATGCATTTATTAATCCTCGCTGTATTGCACTGGGCATTTTAGTGAGCAGACCTCGGTTTTAAAGTTTTAAATCTCCTGCGAAAGACTGGTCAGGTGTGAAATTACTTTTCAAATATTTACAAAATTAATCCCAATTCGGTCCAGACTGGGATAGAACGCACGACCCCTGGAATACTAAAATAAGTATAAAGGTCGGACAGTAAATGCAGCTTTCACGGTAAACCCCAAAAAACACGCAAAAGGACAAACATGAATGGCGATGTCAACAATGAACAAAGGTATATGACGCCACAACACAAAACGGGTTTACAATAGGGCACCGCCTTGGAATGATCAGTGGCAAAAACCGAGATGCTAACCATAACCCCACGGTGACACCTAAGTGCATACGAATGGCTTTTGATATGGCATAAAACTCAATTAAGTTTTCAGAACGACCCATCAAAGCATCTTTTACATGATTTTCCTCGATAGCATTAACTTTTTCATGTACATTTTTCACATGATTTTCTATAATGTTATTATTTCTTTTGTACTTTTTTGTTTTTTGTTTAAATAATCTTGCTTCAAATCCTCGATTTCTTCATTTGCTATTTCTATACATGTTTTTTTTAAAACTGTTGATTTCCTCTTTTGCTTGGTCCATGAGAAGTTTTACAGCAGTGCTGATTTCTTCGTCTACCTTTTTCATCCAATCTCTTTTGAAATCCTCGATGTCTTCATTTGCCTTTTCCATGCAGCTTTTTTCAAAATCACTGATTTCTTCATTTGCCTTTACCATACGGCTTTTTTCAAAAACACTAATTTCTTCTGTATAACTTTCCATGTACTATAGATTACATTATTTTTATTTAACCAGCATAAACAACAATATTAATTCCTCGATCTAACAAAATGCTGTAGTAAGCAATACAAGAATCCTCAGTTACAAAACTGCAAGTTGTTGGTGAAATTGTGTTTTTACAAAAAGCATACAACCTGTTTATATCTGGGATTTTATTTTCCATGGTAATTTTAGTTGTTGTGGCATGGTTATAATTCGTTCAAGCAGATCTTGAAAGTTTATAAAAACTATTAACTCTTTGTCAAGTTTAGTCATATTTTCAAAATCAACTATTCGAGCACATAGTATTTGATTTTTCTTAAAGTTTTTGATTTACATTTCTATAATATAATGAATTGCAAATATTGTGAAAGAGTTTTGGATATTATTGATCCCCCTGGAGTGTGTTTAGATTGCATCTTATTTGCATGGTTAATAAAAAGAAGCTTTGTAAATATTGTGTTGGAACCAAGCTTTGCTACTAGTGCGCGTATGCATGCATAAATTGTAATGGTACTTATGAAGTTCTCGATAACGAATGTTTCTCTTCTTTTAGTACGGGACTCACAATGCTATAATCTCATTGCAGGTTATAATTACAATCGAAAAAAGTATTTATCACAGAAAATATATTTTAGAAAAACATTTTATGAAATATAATTTATATCCTACGGAAAGACAAAGACTTGAAGGGCTCTTTTACAAAATGGTAAAGATTTTGGATAAAATAGAGGGTCGAAAAAGTTCAATCAAATTTGAATACATTTTTCAGAAAATATTTAAAATATTAAAATTAAAAAAAAGGAACAAAACCGATTAAAACAAAATCTACTAGAGAAAAGTACGATAGGATATGGAAACAAGTTGAAAAAAAATAAGTCCGTCTGCCTGTCTGTCTGGTTGGCTGGCTAGCTGTCTCGCTGGCTGTCTGTCTGGCTGTCTGGCTCTCTGCCAGGCATGTCTGGGTCTCTGTCTGGCTCTCTGCCTGACCTGTCTGGGTCTCTGTCTGCCTCTCAGTCTAGCCTGTCTGGCTCTCTGTCTGGCCCTCTGTCTGGTCTGTCTGGTCTCTGTCTATCTGTCTGTCTGTCTGTCTGTCTTTCTGTCTGGTCTGTCTGTCTGTCTGTCTGTCTGTCTGTCTGTCTGTCTGTCTGTCTGTATGTCTGTCTGTCTGGCTGTCTGGCTGTCTGGCTCTCTGCCTGGCCTGTCTGTGTCTCTGTCTGGCTCTCTGTCTGGCCTGTCTGGGTCTCTGTCTGCCTCTCTGTCTAGCCTGTCTTTCTTTCTGTTTGGCCCTCTATATGACCCTCTGTCTGTCAGTCTGTATGTCTGTATGTCTGTCTGTCTGGCTGGCTGTCTGGCTCTCTGTCTGGCCTGTCTGGGTCTCTGTCTCGCTCTCTGCCTGGCTTGTCTGGGTCTCTGTCTGCCTCTCTGTCTAGCCTGTCTGGCTCTCTGTCTGGCCTGTCTGGTCTCTGTCTGTCTGTCTGTCTGTCTGTCTGGCCTGTCTGTCTGTCTGTCTGTCTGGCTGGCTGGCTGGCTGGCAGTCTGGCTGTCTGGCTCTCTGCCTGGCCTGTCTGTGTATCTGTTTGGCTCTCTGCCTGGCCTGTCTGGGTTCATGTCTGCCTCTCTGTCTAGCCTGTCTGGCTCTCTGTCTGACCCTCTGTCTGGGTCTCTGTCTGGCTCTCTGCCTGGCCTGTCTGGGTCTCTGTCTGCATCTCTGTCTAGCCTGTCTGGCTCTCTGTCTGGCCCTCTGTCTGGCCTGCCTTGTTTTTGTCTGTCTGTCTGTCTGTCTGTCTGTCTGTCTGTCTGGCTGGCTGGCTGGCTGGCTGGCTGGCTGGCTGGCTGGCTGGCTGTTTGTCTGGCTGTCAGTCTGACCTGTCTGGGTCTCTGTCTGGCTCCCTGCCTGGCCTGTCTGGGTCTCTGCCTGGCCTGTCTGGGTCTTTGTCTGCCTATCTGTCTGTCTATCTGTCTGTCTATCTGTCTGTCTGTCTGGTCTCTGTCTGTCTGTCTGTCTGCCTGTCTGTCTGACTGGCTTGCTGGCTGGATGGCTGTATGTCTGGCTGTCTGGCTCTCTGCCTGGACTGGGTCTCTGTCTGGCTCTCTGCCTGGCCTGTCTGGGTGTCTGTCTGCCTGTCTGTCTAGCCTGTCTGGTTGTCTGTCTGGCCCTCTGTCTGTCTGTCTGTCTGTCTGGACTGTCTGGCCTGTCTGTCAGTCAGTCTGCCTGTCTGTCTGGCCTGTCTGGCTCTCTGTTTGGCTCTTTGCCTGGCCTGTCTGGGTCTCTGTCTGCCTCTCTGACTAGCCTGTCTGGCTCTCTGTCTGGCCCTCTGTCTGGCCTGTCTGGTCTCTGTCTGTCTGTCTGTCTGTCTGTCTGTCTGTCTGTCTGTCTGTCCGTCCGTCTGCCTGGATGGCTGGCCGTCTGCCTGGCTGGCTGGCTGGCTCTCTGGCTCTATGCCTTGCCTGCCTGGCTGGCTGTCTGGCTATCTGCCTGGGCTGTCTGGCTATCTGCCTGGGCTGTCTGGGTCTCTGTCTGGCTCCCTGCCTGGCATGTCTGGGTCTCTGTCTGCGTGTATTACGAGAACATAGTCAGGGTTCTACATTAGATATATGATTGGGATTGTATTACGGGACAATATCCGGGAACAGCTTTGTACATACCTAATATGTATGGTATTTAATTAATAAACAATATCCAGGGTCAGGTTTGTACATAAAGTATATATATATATGGGCCTGTATTAAAGGAGAATATCTAGGGTCAGATGTGTACATTATGTATATGTATGGGCTTGTAATATGTGACAATAGTTAGAGTCAGGTTTGTACATAAGGTATATATATGGGCGTGAATTAAAGGACAATATATAGGTTCGGGTTTGTACATTATGTATATGCATGGGCTTGTACTACGGGACAATAGTCAGGGCCAGCTGTGTACATAAATAATATGTATGGGCTTAAATCCAGATCAGGTTTGTACATTAGATTCATGTATAGGGTTGTATTTAGGGAAATAGTCGAGGGTTTGTACATAATGTGTATGTATGGGCTTGTATTATGGAACAATAGTCAGGGTCAGGTTTGTACATAATACGTATGGGCTTTAATTAAGAGACACTATTCAGGTTCAGGTTTGTACATAAATCGTATATACGGGCTTGTATTAAGGGACAATATCCACGGTCAGGTATCAGGTACATGCATGGGCTTGTATTTAGGGACAATATCCAGGATCAGGTTTCTACATTTGCTTGTATGTCTGTCTGTATGTCTGTCTTTGTCTTTTTCTCAGTCTGTTTTATCTGTCTGTCTGTCTGTCTGGCCTGTCTGGCTCTCTATCTGGCTCTCTGCCTGACCTGTCTGGGTCTCTGTCTACCTCTCTGTCTAGCCTGTCTGGCAATCTGTCAGGCCCTCTGTCTGGCCTGTCTGGTTTATGTCTGTCTGTCTGTCTGTCTTGCCTGTCTGTCTGTCTGTCTGTCTGTCTGTCTGTCTGTCTGTCTGTCTGTCTGTCTGTCTGTCTGTCTGTCTGTCTGTCTGTCTGTCTGTCTGTCTGTCTGTCTGTCTGTCTGTCTGTCTGTCTATCTGGCTCTCTGCCTGGCCTGTCTGGGTCTCTGTCTGGCTCTCTGCCTGGCCTGTCTGGGTCTCTGTCTGCCTCTATGTCTGTCTGTCTGTCTGTCTGGCTGGCTGTCTGGCTGTTTGGCTCTCTGTCTGGCCTGTCTGGGTCTCTGTCTGGGTCTCTGTCCGGCTTGTCTGGGTCTCTGTCTGCCTCTCTGTCTGCCGCTCTGTCTAGCCTGTCTGGCCCTCTGTCTGGCCTGTCTGTCTGTCTGTCTGTATGTCTGTCTGTCTGTCTATCTGGCTGTCTGGCTCTCTGCCTGGCCTGTCCGTGTCTCTGTCTGGCTCTCTTCCTGGCATGTCTGGGTCTCTGTCTGCCTCTCGGTCTAGCCTGTCTGGCTCTCTGTCTGGCCCACTGTCTGGCCTGTCTGGTCTCTATCTGTCTGTCTGTCAGTCTGTCTGTCTGTCTGTCTGTCTGTCTGTCTGTCTGTCTGTCTGTCTGTCTGTCTGTCTGTCTGTCTGTCTGTCTGTCTGTCTGTCTGTCTGTCTGTCTGTCTGTCTGTCTGTCTGTCTGTCTGTCTGTCTGTCTGTCTGTCTGTCAGGCCTGTCTGTCAGGCCTGTCTGTCTGTCTGTCTGTCTGTCTGTCTGTCTGTCTGTCTGTCTGTCTGTCCGTCTGACTGGCTTGCTGGCTGGATGGCTGTATGTCTGGCTGTCTGGCTCTCTGCCTGGACTGGGTCTCTGTCTGGTTCTCTGTCTGGCCTGTCTGGGTGTCTGTCTGCCTGTCTGTCTAGCCTGTCTGGTTCTCTGTCTGGCCCTCTGTCTGGCCTGTCTGGTCTCTGTCTGTCTGTCTGTCTGTCTGTCTGTCTGTCTGGACTGTCTGGCCTGTCTGTCTGTCAGTCTGTCTGTCTGTCTGGCCTGTCTGGCTCTCTGTTTGGCTCTTTGCCTGGCTTGTCTGGGTCTCTGTCTGCCTCTCTGTCTAGCTTGTCTGGCTCTCTGTCTGGCCCTCTGTCTAGCCTGCCTGGTCTCTGTCTGTCTGTTTATCTGTCTGTATATCTGTCTGTCTGTCGGTATGTATGTCTGTCTGTCTATTTGTCTGTGTTGCTGTCTGGCTATCTGCCTGGCCTATCTGTGTCTCTGTCTGGCTCTCTGCCTGGCCTGTCTGGGTTTCTGTCTGCCTCTCTGTCTAGCCTGTCTGGCTCTCAGTCTGGCCCTCTGTCTGGCCTGTCTGGTCGCTGTCTTTCGGTCTGTCTGTCTGTCTGTCTGTCTTTATGTCTGTCTGTCTGTCTGTCTGTCTGTCTGTCTGTCTGTCTGTCTGGCTGGCTGGCTGGCTGGCTGGCTGTCTTGCTGTCTGGCTCTCTGCCTGGGCTGTCTGCGTATCTGTCTGGCTCTCTGCCTGGCCTGTCTGGGTCTCTGTCTGCATCTCTGTCTAGCCTGTCTGGTTCTCTCTCTGGCCCTCTGTCTGGCCTGTCTGGTCTCTGTCTGTCTGTCTGTCTGTCTATATGTCTGTCTGTCTGTCTGTCTGTCTGTCTGTCTGACTGTCTGTCTGTCTGTCTGTCTGTCTGTCTGTCTGTCTGTCTGTCTGTCTGTCTGTCTGTCTGTCTGTCTGTCTGTCTGTCTGTCTGTCTGTCTGTCTGTCTGTATGTCTGTCTGTCTGTCTGTCTGTCTGTCTGTATGTCTGTCTGTCTGGCCTGTCTGTCTGTCAGTCTGTATGTCTGTCTGGCCTGTCTGGCTCTCTGTCTGTCTCTCTGCTTGGCCTGTCTGGGTCTTTGTCTGCCTCTCTGTTAAGCATGTCTGCCCCTCTGTCTGGCCCTCTGTCTGGCCCTCTGTCTGGCCCTCTGTCTGTCTGTCTGTCTGTCTGTTGTTATGTCTGGCTGTCTGGCTCTCTGTCTGGCCTGTCTGGCTGTCTGGTTATCTAACTGGCCTGTCTGTGGCTCTGTCTGGCTCTCTGCCTGTTCTTTCTGGGACTCTGTCTGCCTCTCTGTCTAACCTGTTTGTCTCTCTGTCTGGCCCGCTGTCTGGCACTCTGTCTGTTTGGCTCTCTGTCTGGCCTGTCTGGGTCTCTGTCTGGCTCTATGCCTGGCTTGTCTGGGTCTCTGTCTGCCTCTCTGTCTGCCTCTCTGTCTAGCCTGTCTGGCTCTCTGTCTGGCCTGTCTGTCTGTCTGCCTGTCAGTCTGTATGGATGTCTGGCTCTCTGCCTGGCCTGTCTGTGTCTCTGTCTGGCTCTCTGCCTGGCATGTCTGGGTCTCTGTCTGCTCTCGGTCTAGCCTGTCTGGCTCTCTGTCTGGCCCACTGTCTGGCCTGTCTGGTCTCTATCTGTCTGTCTGTCAGTCTGTCTGTCTGTCTGTCTGTCTGTCTGTCTGTCTGTCTGTCTGTCTGTCTGTCTGTCTGTCTGTCTGTCTGTCTGTCTGTCTGTCTGTCTGTCTGTCTGTCTGTCTGTCTGTCTGTCTGTCTGTCTGTCTGTCTGTCTGTCAGGCCTGTCTGTCTGTCTGTCTGTCTGTCTGTCTGTCTGTCCGTCTGACTGGCTTGCTGGCTGGATGGCTGTATGTCTGGCTGTCTTGCTCTCTGCCTGGACTGGGTCTCTGTCTGGCTCTCTGCCTGGCCTGTCTGGGTGTCTGTCTGCCTGTCTGTCTAGCCTGTCTGGTTCTCTGTCTGGCCCTCTGTCTGGCCTGTCTGGTCTCTGTCTGTCTGTCTGTCTGGCCTGTCTGTCTGGACTGTCTGGCCTGTCTGTCTGTCAGTCTGTCTTTCTATCTGGCCTTTCTGTCTGTCTGGCTGTATGGCTGTCTGGCTCTCTGCCTGGCCTGTCTGTCTGTGTGTGTGTGTGTCTGTCTGTCTGTCTGTCTGTCTGTCTGTCTGGCTCTCTGCCTGGCCTGTATGTGTCTCTGTCTGGCTTTCTGCCAGGCCTGTCTGGGTCTCTGTCTGCCTATCGGTCTAGCCTGTCTGGCTCTCTGTCTGGCCCTCTGTCTGGCCTATCTGTCTGTCTGTCTGTCTGGCTCTCTGGCTCTCTGTCTGGCTCTCTGTCTGGCCTGTCTGGGTCTCTGTCTGCCTCTCTGTCTAGCCTGTCTGGCTATCTGTCTGCCCCTCTGTCTGGCCCTCTGTCTGTCTGTCGGTCTGTATGTCTGTCTGTCTGTCTGTCTGGCTCTCTGTTTGGCCCTCTGTCTGGCCTGTCTGGGTCTCTGTCTGGGTCTCTGCCTGGCGTGTCTGTCTGTCTGTCTGTCTGTCTGTCTGTCTGTCTGTCTGTCTGTCTGTCTGTCTGTCTGTCTATCTGTCTGTCTGTCTGTCTGTCTGTCTGTCTGTCTGTCTGTCTGTCTGTCTGTCTGTATGTCTGTCTGTCTGTCTGTCTGTCTGTCTGTCTGTCTGTCTGTCTGTCTGTCTGTCTGTCTGTCTGTCTGTCTGTCTGTCTGTCTGTCTGTCTGTCTGTCTGTCTGTCTGTCTGTCTGGCCTGTCTGTCTGTCTGTCAGTCAGTCTGCCTGTCTGTCCTTTCTGGATATCTGTCCGGCTCTCTGGCTGGCCTCTCTGGGTCTCTGTCTCCCTCTCTGTCTAGCCTGTCTGGCTCTCTGTCTGGCCCACTGTCTGGCCCTCTGTCTGTCTGTCTGTTTGTCGGTCTGTATGTCTGTCTGTCTCTCTGTCTGGCTCTCGGTCTGGCCTGTCTGCCACTCTGTCTAGCCTGTCTGGCTCGCTGTCTGTCTATCTGTGTGTCTGTCTGGTCTCTGTCTGTCTGTCTGTCTGTCGGTCTGTTTGGCTGTCTGCCTGTCTGTCTTATATGCAGTTCTTACGCATAGATATTCATTTCTTACACATAGATGTTCAGTTCTTTGACTGGGAGGTCTCTGTGTGTGGCCGGGCGTACGCATATATATTCAGGTCTTACGCATTAGAGTGCATTTCTTACACATATATGTTCAGCTCTTACATATAGTGGCCGTTCGGTACACGTACATATGCCGGTCTTACACATTAGAGGCCGTGCGGACACAGATATATGGTCCGTTCTTACACATATATATTCCGGTGGTTACACGGTACAGTATTCCGTGCGGTCACAGAGAGATGCAGGGCTGACACATAGTATATTCCGTTCTTACACATATATTTCGTTCTTACGCATATATATTCAGTTCTTACGCATATATATTCCGTTCGGATGGCTATTTATGTCAGTGCGGTATGCATTTGTAGTGGCTGGACCTGTAGCTTTTTGTGGCATGGGAGGTGGCTAGTGTGGCAGGGAGGTAGCTGTAGTGTTGCTGGGAGGTATCAGTGTGTGGATGGGAGGACTATTGTGAGCCGGGAGGTCTCAGTGTGTGGCACGGGCGAGTTCACTGTATGTGGCCGGGCGGTCGGCTGTGTGTCCGTGAGGTCACGGAGTGTGGCCGGGCGGTGACTGTGTGTGGCCGGGGCGGTCGCATGTGTGTGGCCGGGCGGACGCTGTGCCGAGGCAAGGGCGGTCTTGAGTGAGGCAGGGCGGTCTGATGTGTGTGGCAGGCAGGTCACATTGCAGTGGACGGGACGGATACTCATTCTCGTTGCCAGTCGCGATCAATTAGATTCCGTTCGTACGCATATAGATTCATTCGGTCGCAGAGATGTCAGTGCAGACGCATAGATAGGGCGTTCTTACAGAGAGGCAGGGGTCGATGTGTGTGGCAGGGCAGGTCGCTTGTGTGGCAGGGCGGAAGCAGTGTGTTGACAGGGAGGTCTCTGTGTGTGGCTGGCGGTCTCAGTGTGTGGATGGAGGTATAAGTTTGTGGCAGGGCAGTCAAGTGTGGACGGGCGGTCTCTGTGTGTGGCCGGGCGGTATCTGAGTGTGACGGGCAGGTATACGGTGTGCTGGACGGCAGATATATTCAGTGCTTGCAGGCGGATATGTGTGGACGGGGGGTCGCTGTGTGACTCAGAGTGTGGCCGGGGTCCACCTGTGTGTGGTGGGGAGGTCTCTTTGTGTGGCCGGGAGGTATATGTGTGTGGACGGGAGGTCCAGTTCTGACAGGCAGAGTATCTGTTCTGGACGGAGGACTATTGTGTGTGGCAGGAGGTCTAGTGTGTGGCCGGGCGGTCTCGGTGAGTGGACGGGCAGGTATAAGTGTGGCCGTGGCTTACACTTTATAGGCCGGTCGGTACACAGAGTGTGGCAGGGCGGTCGCTGAGTGAGGCGTGGGAGGTAACTGTGTGTGGCCGGGCAGGTCGCAGTGTGTGTCAGGGCAGGTCGCTGTGTGTGGAAGGGCAGGTCACTGTGTGGGGCTGGGCGGTTGCTGTGTGTGGCTGGGGTCGCAGAGTGTGGCAGGGTGGTGACTTGTGTGGACGGGAGGACGCTGTGTGTGGCAGGGAGGTCGCAGTGTGTGGACAGGGCTTATAACTGTGTGGGGCTGGGAGGACTCTGTGAGGCCGGGGTAACGGTACATGTGGCCGGGGTTTCATAGTGTGGCCGCGCGGTATACTGAGTGGGGCCGGGAGGTCACGGTAAGTTCCGTTCGGGACGACATATAGTTTGCCGTGCGTACGCTTAGAGTTTCAGTTCGTACGCATAGATTCAGTGCTTACGCATATATAGTCACTGGACACAGATATAGTTCTGTGGCAGGGGGATTTTGGCTGTCGTAGTGGCTGGGCAGGTTGCTTGAGTGTGGCTGGAGCTCGCATAGTGATGCAGTTCTTACGCATATATAATCGTGGGCATGCGTCTCTGATGTGTGGCACTAGGAGGTCATATATATATTCAGTTCTTACACATATATATTCAGTTCTTACACATAAATATTCAGTATTTACACATATATATTTAGTTCTTACACAGATTATTCAGTTCTTACACATAGATATTTCAGTTCTTGACACATATATATTCAGTTACTACACATATATATTCCGTTCTTACACATATATATTCCGTTCTAACACATATATATTCCGTTCTTACACGTATATATTCCGTTCTTACACATTATATTCCGTTCTTACACATATATTCCGTTCTTACGCATATATACACATATATATTCCGTCTTACCCATATATATTATGGTCTTACACATATATATTCGTTCTACACATATATATTCCGTTCTTACACATATATATTCCGTTCTTACACATATATATTCCGTTCTTACA